>LQRL01091690.1:0-13913 GCA_001703475.1 Hydroides elegans | reverse complement strand
GTCGTTTTGCGAGGTTTCGTGGTATTACGAAAATCATAAAAGTGGGTTTGACGATATTCAAGGTGAAGCAACGGAAAAGATAAAACAAGTATAATCAATTTATACATGATGAATGATGCTGTTTCACATTTAATACCCTACACTACTTTAAAATGCTGTTCGTAGAATCATTTCTCGTCGTTTTGCGAGGTTTCGTGGTATTACGAAAATCATAAAAGTGGGTTTGACGATATTCAAGGTGAAGCAACGGAAAAGATAAAACAAGTATAATCAATTAATACATGATGAATGATGCTGTTTCACATTTAATACCCTACACTACTTTAAAATGCTGTTCGTAGAACGCTGAAACCTCGTAATTCCACGAGAAACGATTCTATTTGAATATTTCTTTTCTTTGAAGTGTGAAATGCTGGCAAGGTTGGTGGCAAATGCTTGTTTGCATAACCCAACGGTATTCGCAAAAAAAAAAAAAACAATCAAATATTTTTTTTTTCGTTTCATTGCAGTTTGTCAAGATTTCGACATCCAGGAATTCGACGGAAGTGGCGATGAGTCATCAAGTGAGGAAAATGGCGCCAGTGGCGTGACCGGAAGTGTCTTTATTATCGCTCACCTATTTGCAGCTCAACGGCTTTTGCAACTGTTAACCAATTAAATCTGTTTTGAAAAAAAAATATATGTTTATGAAATTTGATATAACATTGGGGGATGAGGGGAGAAGGGTGTTTGACACGCTTCAGATTTTATAAGTTTATATTTGGTTGTTCTGATAGCTAATAATTGTGATATTGTTTGTGACATTTTGATTTTTGATATTTTTGAGCAAGAAAAAAGGACGCTCGCGGTCTACCAAAACACAAATGGTTATCGCTCATTTTTGCAACGAATGATTTGTACGACTTTTTACGAATAAGATCTAGTTGTTGAATGGGGTTAAGAGCACTGACTATCTAATAAAACAAAATGAAATATTCAGTAATTGCGCATAATAGGATGCTTATTAGTTTCTAAGGTCGGTATTAGTAATTGTCTAGTAATTGTCTAGAGGCAAAGCCGATTTTTCAAGACTCACCCGAAATCTCCTTATTATCAATAGTATATTTGCAACACAACAGGTCGGGCAATCGGTAAGAAATTAAGACATATCTGAGCGAAAGTATTATAGTGTGAATAAAATAACAATATAAGGGAATGAATGAAATATAGTTATTGTTTTTTAGATTTTGTATATGTGACAAATATTGATCTCAGACGTCTAAATACGCCTTTCAGGAAGAAAAATAATTTCATAATATCTATTTGTGATCTATATTTTGTTATGCTTTATGTGATATGAATGTTATTAGTGCTTAGTTACGATGCACCATCTATTGTTTGATAGGATGGTTTAGTGATGTGTTTGCGGTCCGTTGTTGAGCAAGATATGACTATTTTACAGTATTTGGTTATCATAGGTAGTTTATTCACTTAAATGAAGCCAGCTTAATATTTTGTAGTGTTCACATAGACATTACTTTTTATGGCATACATATTTAAAGTCAACGTATTGACCTGAGAACGTCTTTGAACCTTATTATTTCCTTTATTTTCAAGTTTTTTTTCAATTTTTCTGCAGCATATACAACTTCTAAAACGCGGGCTTTTTGCCAATTTTCGTACTAATCATTAAATGTTAAAGATATGGAAAATAATAAAAATGATTTTTCCCGATTTTCTCTTGATTTTGATGCATAGATTATCCTGTTCTCATTTTTTCCTTTGAATTATGTTTGGCTTTAGACCCAATGATTGACACTTTTCCCGAAAGAATTTGACAATTTCTGTCAGGTTTTCTCAAAATTAATTGGCTTAAGAGGAATGTCGACTTGGTTCCAGGGTCGTCTTTGTGCACCCCAGAATAAAATTCTCAAAGTTTGCAGCAAACGAGCTATAATCTAACATGAAAAACGGAACTTTAATACGACTTGAGAGTGTATCTATGAAAGTCGTAAAGTTTAGATGAGACGGCTGCACTCTGTGGTGTTATCCTAATGGCACACTTGATAAAGATCAGTGGCGAAAATACCAGACTATGGCTATAAGAAGCAACATAACCAGTGCTCAAGCATAGCTCAAACTTTGCTTCGGGCTGACACTGAGGAGTGACGCGGCCATGAGCCATTCTATTTATGAATAGCATAATCAATATATAAAAGGACGATGCACATGAGTATCTTTCAAGTGTATATTATCCACAACGTTGTCTAATAGCAAAGAAATAATATATGGTAGTGTTTTTATAAGTTTGATATAACGCGTATCCTTTTGTAAATATAAATGCATATAAACACATCTTTAACGCTAAGTATTATTGTTTCATCGAAATCTAAAAGAACATTTACATAACCAAATCAGTATTTCATTGAAATTTTTGAAAGTATGACATTGTGAGCGAATCTATGTAACAGGGCATGTTTTTATACTTTATTATTAAACTAATTTGATGCTTTGATCTTTTTTTGCTCAGATAACGAAAAAATACCGGTGTCTTATCATATCAATAAACTTAATCTTTATTGCGGTTATATTTGCGTTGTAGAATGATATGCTCAATAAACAGAATACATTGTGTATTTGTAGTTTTTATTTCCATGTTTATTAAAGATCATGTTATAATTGTAAACAAAGTTGTAAACAAAGCAAATTTTACATGATAGAAGGGTGTATCTGGAATTCGCGGGAATCTACAATTCACGGACACGTGTTATTTGAGAAATACTTGAGACCGTGATCATGTTTTGACTTGAATGTGATAGAAAACTGGTTTCTCAATGTATTCCTATATATTAGATGGTTCTAAAGATGAATTATTCTCGAGAAACACGTATCCGCGAATTATAGATTCCCGCAAATTCAAGATACACCCGTCTACATTGTAAACATCTACAAAATATTTCATGATTTTGTCTACGATAAAATAAACCCTAAATAAAACCATCAGTTTTTCATGATTGAGTTCAAGAATAATTATGTTTAACAGTCTGAACTACTAATTGAGCTCAATGATATATAGGTTAAAGAAGTCTTATTTTTGCACTTTCTCTTGACGTTATTTGATTGTGAAAATCATGAACTACATTAATGAAGTATCCAAACACAGGTACCAGATACACTAATATGATAGAAGTATCCATGCACTCCAATTTGGTGCATCAAATCGAAATCAATCAAAATAAATAATCAATTGTCTGTATACAAAAAGACTTAAATTGAGCGACTGCTGAATTTATAAAACTTGAAGTATCTATTTAATTATATTACCGTTGTAAAATGAATGAAATATTGATCAAACATACCTTGTCATAACAAAAAAAAAATAAGTTGCCCGAGAAAAGCTCGGCTCTTTTTGAAACGTTCTAAAACGATTTTAAGACACAAACCATACGGAGAGGGAAAAAAACGAATGTTTGAATTATTTGCAATTATTCATGAAAAAGTGACACGAATACACCAATTATATTAGTGTATGGAGCTGTATATCTTGAAAGAGTTTTTATTATATATTTCAATTGAAGAAATCAAACCCTTTTTATTTAAGCATTGTTGATATATCCGTTCTCGCACTCAATAAACTTAAAATAACATGGTCACAAATATATGTTTTATATAGCATCACTTGCCCATACAATATGAAATAAAAAGCAACAGTAAAGCAGTGGTTATACTAAAATGTAACCAAATACATAAAACTATATGATAAATAAATATTAGAAACAAAAATAAAATAGTTTTATTGATAATTTTCCATATACAGTTATAACATAATTGTATTCGTCCTCAAAATACACGCCTACTAAATGAGGTCTTAAAAGTATGAATGAATTCGTAGGCTTCATATGAATATGTATGTTTATGACTACTTATTGATGGCCAACGTTAAATATGTGGCAAGTGCATAACAACATATGTAAGGTATCATTATGTGCACTCCTGAACAACATGATATAATTTGCTCTAATATATGTAGTTACCAATGCTCAAACAGGTATATTTATTACATCACTGGTGTAGGCAAACAATAAGTGGAAATGTGAGTGATAAATTTAGTAATTGGTTACTCCGCCCAAAAAAAAGTATCGTTGGTAGATTGGCTTAAATTGTATATAGCGTTATTCCACATCTAATGATGCATGTAAACATTGAACAAATCATAAAATAAAACATTGTGTTGTCCATAACAAAATGAGATCTTGTTTGAACTACGATGATACATGCAAATCAAAATCATAGCAAATATTCAAGGTTCTTGAGATGTATGAAACAATAAACGCTCTAATTGAACTTGTTTTTAAAAACAATTAATGTCATCACTAAATTATAGAAGGCTACATGTTTCTTTTTAGTGTAACCATTATTATATGATTGTCGTTAATATAGATTTGACATTTTAATTTATCAATTACAACCATAAAACAACCATAAACTATAATATATATTGTCTATTTTCTGTTCATACAATTCATAACAACAAAAGCGTAATTTCTGTGTTAATGTATACTTTTATCTTCAGGTGCTGATTGGAATTGTTTGTAATTAAGACATGATTTCAACGTTTTATACATATAGAGCAAATTCATGCCATATGGATGTGTTAAATATAGTTTTCAACGCTTGGTTTGATATTGTTATTTGTTTTGTTACAGTAACAAAATGACATATTTAGGTTATATGCATTTTGGTGCACTAAATTTGTTCAAAAGGGGGCGTTAGCATTGATAACGTATCTTTATTTGTTACATTGTCAGGGTGTGTTACTTACAGAAATGGTATTTAGGGGTTAGACGCAAATATAAAGTATCTTGTATCCAGACTATTTTACGAATGCATTCTACTAGTCGCAACGTAAACAAATGTACGAAAGACAAACGTAATTTTCATAATTTGTGTTTAATCAGCGATGGCAAATATATTAGTATATGGCCATCTATTATCAACGGGCATAATTGTTCTTTTCCCTCGCCGATAAAAAATAAAATGTAACTTACTTTGGCACTGATAAACATTTTTATTTTGCAGAAACGGTTTTCCTTATTATTTCATTGAATAAAGGGGACACAATATTCTGATTCCGCATTATTGGGTGTTTATTGCACTCAGGGATCAAATGGGATGCACTCAGCCGTCGGCTTCGGTTCATCAAATTTGCAATAAACACTTGACTATATTCAATCTATATAATGTATTCTCCTAACACATTTTCGTAATTATCTGGTATTGTATTTAAGGCATACACCAACGACGTCTTTCCGATAGACCAATTTTATTTAGGGAGATGACGTAAACTGTCCTGTTACATCGTTTATGTGAATAAGTAGTAAACATGTACATTAAACAAAATTGACCTTTTGTTTTGACATGTTTTTCTAAAAACATGCTCTATATTAGATAGGTTCACAACGTTTGTACCAACATTGCTGATACACAAACTATAGCTGATTAAACAACAGTATACATCTAAAAGTTACTTGCTGCTTTACTTTTACAAGATTGAATCCTGTGTCTAAAATGAAAGTCTTGCTTGTAGCTATTTTAGTTGTTTCAATTGGTAAGTATATATCCATATGATTACATTTAAATATTATATCATTATATTATTCTAAATTTATTAAGCTAGTTCGAATCGATTTTACAACCTAATGATAAACTGAATTTCTAATTTCAATAAACATATGTCATTATAGAGATATTGCTTCTAATTAAGTTTTAGATCGTGATTGTTATGCTTATATTCATGTTTTCTTCTTAAAAGGTTACGTTAGCGCTGATTGTAACATTTGGCAAATCACTGAGCTATTAGATAAAGACAATCCGAACTTTCAACCTGATGGATTTTATAGTGTGAGTACTGTTTTATTGCTAACTGGAAAATTCAAATCGGTTTATTTACGAATTAGCTGGTATGGTTTGATTGATTAATCTCGAAATATTAGTGAAGTAGGTTGACGACGACGCTTAACGTAGTAGTGGTTTTGATGAAGGTGATCCTTGCATGTTGCAAATATCATGGATCTTCAACTAGGCAGATCTTGGAGGGGATGAATAATAGATAATCGCAAAATTGTATAAATCAAGATCGAACACTAATATTTCGATAAAATTCTTGTTTTAACACGATAAAATGATTAAATAAAAGTTTATTGATTTTTCATCTTTTATTAAACATTTTTTTCTGGGAAGAACAGGTGTTTTTGCTCTTTTTATTAAACATTTTTCTTCTGGGAAGAACAAATGTTTAATAAAAAGAGCAAAAATCAATAAACTTTTAATTCAACATTTGATCGTGTTAAAACTAGGATTTTATCGAAATATTAGTGTTCGATCTTGATTGATACATTGAGATTTCAAACAGGCAATGATGTTCATGACAATGACAGTTAGATATATTAATCGAATCATGCTTTAAGACGACGACATTGAATAAAAAGAATCGTTAAATATCGTTTTTATAATTGATTAACAAACAGTTATTACCAATTAAACAAGCAGTCGTAGACGGCAAACCTCCCAACCTCCCATCCTCATTTTCCATTCTATTCCCTGTCCCTTTTTCGATTTCTATGTTTATATTCGTATATTTCTTAATTTCCATTTTTTCTTCTCATTTTTCATTATTAATTTTTCATTGATTCTTTTAACTATTTATTTTGGCTATAAAAACCCTCATTTTTAATTATGACATTTTAAATATATATATATATATTTAGAAGAACATCGTAATCTTTATATTAATCACATACAAGGTTTATGCAAGATACAGAAATATTTGAATGGTATATATTCCCGTCTATTAGTTGATAAAAAAAGAAATTATAAACTGTCTCCAATTAACACAAAAGATATGATTTCACAACCGCATTGTGACGCAATAATTCCATAGTTATGCAACTTAAACAATGGAATAATTGCGTCACAGGCAACATGTTTTTAGTCATTGTTGCGAAACATAATTGTTACACCTAGATTGTTTGCGTCATATTTTTTTTTTAAGTTGAAAATTTTGAACTTTAAAACCAAATTTTAGACCTATCAATCATAGGATCAAAACATAAAAGGGTCGGGCATCTACCTTATAACTTTTCAAACATTCCTTCCTACTGATGTTTATAGCTACATGCTACCGTTTTAGTGCTAGGCCTCGTCGAATCTTTTTTTTTGGTCACTTTTTGGGTCCAAAAAATGAACCCGTTTTAATAGCCCCGCCCGGGCCCCTAGGCCCCGGTTGGGGGCTAATAACATTAATGAAAAGAAGCGCTATATTATAGTATTGTATTTTAAAGCAACATTCCAATATATGCATAAACAACTTTGAATCTTTGTATACATAAAGCTGTATGAGAAATGGAATGTACACTATGACGCAGCTTTACCTCTAAATAGTTATTCAGCGTGATTTCATTATAATGATAAACATATAACACTTTTTAATATGATTCAACTTAAAACTATATATACAGCTACAAGGAGGTGATGGTCAGGCTAACGATGCAATTACAAACACGGCTATAGAGATGTCTTCTGGTTGCTTCTGGATAACTCGTGAGTGTTTTATAATTATTAATGTTATTGATTAATGCCATGATATTAAATTAAAATGTCATAAATTACCATTAATCATGAGTATATTGAAGTATACTACCCGAATTTCATAATGTTTTATTGCTAATTTTCTTACAATTTAATCTGTTTGACTACTAATTAAATAATGGTTAATGATTCATAATTTTATTGAGCATATAAATCAAAGTCTTTCTTTTTATAGCCGACGACCCCGCTGAACTAATGGAAATGTGCGCTAAATTTAAGTTTGTTGGAAGTGTGAGATTTTGGTGGAGACCTCGATTTCAATTATGGCAGTCCCAGCTAGTAAGAACAGTTGTCATTTGAAGAGCAATATAAGCTGTTGTGTTAAATTACCCTGCTGTAAACATACTGTAAATGCTCATTACTGGTAAAATCGAATTGGCAATACTGCCCTAGACACGATATTTCAAAGAGACCTACCAATGCAATTGCCTATACCAAAGTACTGAATGCAATAGCCGTTTCAGATATTAAGAACATTTTGCACTGGAGAGCTACGTGCAACAATGCGTTGTATTGATTTCATATGCACACCAACATTTTAAAATGGTCAATTTTGCACTTAATATGATGTTGCAGGGAATTTGAAACGAAATGCGTCAACAAAGAACTCATTTGTGGAAATATTTATTTTTGATTATTTCAAAATGTAAACTCAAACATCAATGTTACTGCAGTATTGGAATCGAAAAACACTTTTTAAGATTCTTAAAAGTTAGATACCTTTTCATACTAATACTTGTTAGGTTCTCTTGCTGCAACTACACGTTACAGCAAAACGTTAAAAGAATCTACTTCTTTTCTAAATATGTGCAATGTTTAGAATGGGAACCTCATTTCAGTTTGCATTTTGGACTTTAATAATAATAATAACGTGAATATAAATATTATCAGAAATTTCATTTTTCTTTCACAATCTTAAAACAAAAATTGTGTTAATCGATTCCAATACTGTAGAAGTGCTAATTTGTATATTTGATCTTAACATATGCTCTGTTTTAAGGTTGATGTTACGGGTAGCACAAATAATTGGCAAAAGTTATGTGTAGAACCAGAAGTGCAATATGTCGAACTGATGGCAATATGTCCATTGTTCAGCACTGCTACCCAAGATGCGATCAAAATGAAGAAACTCGATGTTTTAATGTGTGACGTTTTTGATATTTTATTTCCTGGAAAATAAACTTAAACGTGAGTATTCTCCTTACATATTCATTTAGGATCATATTTATTTTTCAAAATCAAATAACGAGCTGAGTTAATACTTAAGCAGGATAATATTAATATCATGATCATATGTTTCAGGTTTCAAATAACAAACCTCAAGTTCGAATTTGATGTCAGATATATCTCCGTAGCAAAAATAATGTGTTAACAATATATGGTTTACTTATGATGGTTTACTTTTTCAGAAGCCACATTAGCAATGAGCAGAGGGAGGACTCATTATAAACCCATACAACAGCTATATCAATAAAGGCTATAAAATGATACTTTGATTTACAAAATATGTAATAAACAATAAAACAAATGTCACAAATTAGATTTAATGGTATACTGTGCTTACAGAATATTAAAGCATAATATTGTTTATGTGCTTTAAAATATCTTATAAAACCCGCATTGTTCAAAATATCGTTAATGTTTAGTGTAGGTACACCTTATGTTATATCAAGTCTCATCATAAGGATGCATTATTCCGTAGCATATTTTTATCAAAATGAAAGTGTGTTTTGATAAAATAAATAATTAAAACATTACATGTGAAATGGAATTCAGATGACACAGATAAAATTTGGACACGAGACATGAAATTGAATAATACATAGAGGAAAATATAATATTTAATACTAAAAGAGTTTCACAATTAAGCAGTAATTGAACATATTAATGTCTTCCTTATCAACTTGTTCGAAAACGACCCGATAGTTTCATAAATAAATCAAACATGCCATTTGCATACACCGATTCCCGCAAAATCAAGTGAAACGACCTGAGTAATGATAACATACAGGTCATAACCAAAATCCACAATCCACCTGCAG
This sequence comes from Hydroides elegans, assembly GCA_001703475.1. NCBI lineage: Eukaryota > Metazoa > Annelida > Polychaeta > Sabellida > Serpulidae > Hydroides > Hydroides elegans. The sequence continues at coordinate 4,245 of LQRL01091690.1, read as the reverse complement.
ATCTTATATTTAGAATATCCAGTGAATATGCAACGTCTATATATATAAATGTAAACATCATTGGACAAATATGAACGTTTCACACAATCAAAAATAATAAATATACGCAGGTATTAAACAACTAAGTAGATAAACATGTAACAATTAAAGTAAATATATATGGATATACCAAGATGCGATCAAAATGAAGAAACTCGATGTTTTAATGTGTGACGATTTTGATATTCTATTTCCTGGAAAATAAACTTAAACGTGAGTATTCTCCTCACCTATTCATTTACGAATTATATTTATATTTAAAAATCAAATCGGAAATAACGAGCTGAGTTTATACTTAAGCAGGATAAAAATAATATCATGATCATAAGTTTCAGATTTCAAATAACAAATTTCGAGCTCGATTTTGAAATCAGATATATCATCTGCATAAAAATGTTAATAATAATGTGTTAACAATATAATTTAGCATGATGATTTACTTTTTTCAGAAGCCCCATTAGAATTGTGCAGATAAAGGATATAGATCCATGCAACAAATATAAATCAATAAAAACATAAAACATACTCTAAGTTATAAAATGTGCAATAAAGAATAAAATAAGAGTTTTATTTAAATACATTGCACTGTTTTTAGAATATTTTAAACAGAAGAAGTATATAGCGATAACGATAAACGATAAACGATATGATCGACATGTCTACACTATGAACTACACCTTATTTCAAATAGATACGTCACAAACACGAAAGGGTTCTAAGCATGTATTAATTAAAATCTAACTGTCAATTTATATACTCAATTATTAACACATTGCAATTAGCTTGGAAAACAAAATATCAAAGCAGTGAAAAAGGATCCAGACGGCGCGGAAAATAGAAGTTAGATAGCTAGTTACGTTGTAACATTATAAAACCCAAACACATGTAAATTAAAGCAATATAGATATATTGTGGATAAAATTAAGCTAAATCCAGAAAGACATATCAGAATAAATATGCAGTTTAACATTAATTCAACGTTTTATTTGGGCAATACCAAAATGTATTTGATATATTTATATTATTTGTGCGATAAAGCTAATCTATTTTAGTTAGATTCGAAACCACATGGTAACCCTTATCTAATCAAATTGTTATTTTACCAGTTAGGAAAACTCATCATTATCACATAACGAGAAATTTTCCTCGAAATGTATCTATATTATAAGCAATTAAGGTAAATAAGGTCACGAATAGCAGATCACCTTCTCAAGTAAAATTCTCTTACTAATGCCATGTTAACATGCAAAGTCAGCTTAAGTATATTAACATTCTAAAATGTATTAAATGCTAATCATATATAGTAAAATACTTAAAACTGTCAATAACGAGCGTTCTTGTATGTACTATTTATGCAATCCTAAAACTGTCATAACATTCAATTCAAACCGATTATTTTTCAATCATAATAAAAACAATGCAACTTTAACCACAAATTAGTAGATACATTGTTATCAGTATTTGATAATAAAACATACAGATACACTAGAGATACCAAGAGAACAATACAGTTCGCGCTAAATGCAAGTAGATAAAATTTACATATACACATTTTAAGCTAATAAAAACGTTTGTCACTAAGTAAAAACATATCTTTAACGCATGAATATTGTAAATGTGCATTATGAAATATGTAAGGTATCATCACTTACCCTCATGAGTAGCATGATTTGCTCTCATCTATGTAGTTACCAATGCCTACACATATATGTTTATTAACTAAGTTGAATACGGACACAATAGATAGAGCAATAATAGATAATAATACTTAAACCCTCCAGCCCTAAAACATAGGACATGTGTATATCGGTAATTGATGCTTCACAAGGTTAATTTGATATCTTAGACATAAAAATTATTTGGAAATATTCCATTAAAAAAAAAGTATTTTCCATAAAATATCATTTTGTAATTCGCATCAAGAATTGTTCTATAAATATGATATTTAATTCATCTAAATGATTATGATAAATACTATTATTCACACCTCACATGATCACAAAAACTTGGATAGAACACAGATGTATGAAACCATTCACGCATTAATCCAACTAATTTGAAAAAAAAAAATTAAGACACCAATAAATCATAGAATAGCTCTACTATGTTTTACAATGTGTTTTTTTATTTCAATACAACCTTTGTTATTTGATTGTCGTAAATATAGATTTGACATTTTAAATTATCATTTACAGCCATAAAATAACAATGATCATACGAATTAATGGCCATAATTAAAGAGAGCCTATCAGGTTTTTTGTAACCTTGCCCAGGCAGATCATTAATAACAGCAGTAACATACTTTCTGGGCTAATATATTTTAATGCTTTCCGGGTGTGACTGAAATTGTTTGGTCTTAAGACATTATTTCAACATTTTATACATATAAAGCAAAAATATGCCAAAGAAAAGGGTTTAATATAGCTTTTAACACTTAGTTTGAAATTGTTTTCTTTGTTAAAGTAACGCAATGATATATTTGGGTTATATGCTTTTGGTGCATAGAAGCACGGTGCGTCGTTGAACTGACACTTTAATAACATATCTCAATATACGTTTTTAGTTATTTCGTTGTATTGTGTTTAAGGCATATAGCAACAACGTCTTTTCAACAAAACAATGTTATTGGGGAGATTACTTACATCATCCTGCTACATTGTTACTGCATTGTTGTAAACATGTACATTAAATAAATTTGACCTTTTATTTTGACTTGTTCTTCTAAGAAAACCTTACCTATATTAGCTATGTTTACAATCTTTGTGTGCAAACATTGCTGGTACCCACATACCTAGAGCTGATGAAACAAGAGACATCTTAAAGTTGCTTATTGCTCTTCTCTAAAAGATTGTGTTTTAAATAAGGTTTATAAAATGAAGGTATTTCTTGCAGCCATTTTATTGGTTTCAGTTGGTAAGTCTTTATCCAACATATTACTAATTTGCTTAGTTTATCATTCTGAATGCATTAGGTTTGTTTTATTATTACTTACAACCTTATTACATACTGATATCATACATACAAAGAATAAATTTATTATTTTGCTTTACACGATTAAGTTTATCCACTCTTGTTGAATTCAAAGGTTCAATTGTTGCTGATTGTAACTTTTGGCAAAAAACTGAGTTATTAAATAAAAACAATCCAAACTTTCAACCAGATGGATTTTACCGCGTGAGTACTTTTATATAATTATTAATATTGCTGTCACATATTTATTTAGAAAATAGGTGAAAACAGTTAAAGACAGTTTGACCAAGGGCTAGCAAACGTCACTCAAACCTGTGATTGTTGCAGATCTGTTTCTTAATACAGTTTTTGCATTCAGTTCGATTAGTTAAAACAGAATAAACGTTGATAAATATTCTTAACTATTTTATTCTCCCGTTTGTAAAATCTGCATTTTACCATTTGATTTAATAAGGTGTTATATATAAAAATATCATGCCTCCGCTTATAAATGTAAGCATACATACATAATTATTAAATGGAATTTAATGATACTATACATTTAAATGATATCTTTAAAATAACCACTCAAACACATAATTGTAAACAGGTGCAAGGTGGTGACGGCCATGTAAATGATGCGATTGGAGAAATGGGCATAGTACTATTTTCAGGATGCCTTTGGATCACTCGTTAGTGTCTTAAATTGATTTTGCAACATAGACTATTTTAGTTTTTTTTAATTTTAACTAATCCATTTTATTTTTCATGTTTTTATTTTCTTTCATTTTATTCAAAATTGGATAGTACATTTTCTAAATTGCCTTTATTTATGAGTATATTTCAATGTAATATATACCTATAAATAGGGGGTGGGTTAATTAACTTTTTTTGGAAATCTTTTTGTTTAAGGGTCTCAAAATATGTAGTGATATTAGAAACGACGAAAAATATTTTTTTGTGATTTTTAAAATCACGACAACCCCCATGTACATACCCTCTGAAAGTAGGCACCCCTTGGCATCGCATTTTTTACGCTTTTTGTCAATGTTTAGTGAATGATTTCATACGAGATCAAAATTTTATTTATCTTAGTTATGCAACAGACATATAAGTTTGTTTATAAAGTCATATATTTACAGAATAACCAAAATAAAAATTTTAAAATCATTTTACCACATCTATTTATGAAAAAACAAGTATTTCTTATGTATAATACATCAATTCAAAACACCTTACACGGGATGTACTTTAACG
>LQRL01091682.1:57529-97040 GCA_001703475.1 Hydroides elegans | reverse complement strand
GTACTTAAGGAAAGATATTACTAGTAATTTTTATGTTTTTAACTCGCCAAAGGATTCTTGCTGTGGTAACGGTTATGATGTTTATTGTCAATGGCAAATACACTTATACAAAGTTAATTTACTGGTGGCTTTTTAGAATCGTGAATGAAAATATGGTGGAATTAAAATACGTTAAGCCTTTGCAAGTTGTGGCACACTGTCCTTGGACAGTCTTGTATTTCTTATCTGGGTTTTCAATGGCAAGGGTGAAAGTATAAAACGAGATATATTGAGACATGGGAGTCTAGTGGCTGAGGATTTACTCATCAGAGGGTGTGTTTATTAGGGTGAAAATTGCGAGGGAATGCTCTATATAAATATATTTGTTTTGGGACATAGGGTTCCATAGGGCCAAGAAATGAGTGAGAAAGAAGGGCTATTGTATAATTTTTAGTAAAGCAGTACCGCTCATGTTTCGAGCTTTTCGGGAGTCTACTGTCCCACTAATTGAATATCCAGTTGATGTTTATATTGGGGTTTGTATTAGAGATCGATACCCTTTAACTACAAAGAGGGGTATGCATAGGGACTGCTTACTGTTTCTTGGCCAGTTTGCGTTTATAATACGCCATCGTAGTGCTGTAGCGGACAACTGACTGAAAAGCTGTTTGTATTAGAGTATTGTAGTTAGTTTGTACTGTGCTATGTAATAAAGCAAATTGGCTTACATAATTCGCTGTCAAAGCTAAAGTGTCTAGATTAGAATGCATTGAAGTAGTGGTGCTTATAGTGAAACAAGAACGGCTTTTAGAGTAGGGATGTACAGAAGGGATATACTGGTGGAATTAAAAGTTGAGAAAATGAATATTTGACTAATGATTCCATTAATGGAGAAGTAATGGTTAAGTATGAAGTTTAGGGAACAGTGAGGGATGGAAAAGGCACTGAAGGATAACCAGATAATCGCCATATATTGCATTATCGGGATAGGAATAGTTGTAAAACAATTGGGAGAATGTATAAATTGTGTTGCTTTGTGAAATTATATACAGGTTCGACTATTACCATAACGCATTTATTTTCAATTATTTTACGGATATTATGAATAGGAAATAACAATTGAGCTAAAGGCTTTTTAATGCCTATGAACGTTACGTAGATAACACTTGATTGAATGACACAGAGGAAAGATTGATTCAAAATTCATTTCATTGTATCGATGTATGTCGCAGATCATTGAAATTAAAGGATGAATAAAACCATGGGGATTGATATATGGGATTTTTCGTTCTAATGTATGGGTATTCTTGTAGTTAGTGAATTTTCATGTTTGAATTTGCGAATCTGTGACACCCTGATTGAACATCAAATTTGCATTGTGATATTTTTGTGTTTTGTTAAACATTACGTTGCTTTATTAAGAGTAACATCTGTTTTCTTTCCATTATAATTCCTTGCTCAAATAATGCTTTCCAAGTTTCCATGCTTGATGTGCAATATTGTATTTATGAAATTATGGAGAGCGTAGCTGTTAGGAACTAACCGGAATACCGGAATGTTTTGTCTATCTGTTACGTACTATAACGCGGTCTCAAAGAGCCAAGCTCATAAGACGTCTTCTTAAGACGTCTTTGATTTTAAAATAAGTTAATTGGTGATTTATTGGGATGAAAGGTGGCATCAGATATAGTTGTATTTATGAGGACATTGGCATTTTCAGTGTATAGGTTGTGTTGTTATATTGTGACAGTGAACTTGCTCGCATTCCTAAATAGGCTATACATCCCAATCCACATATTGTATACAAGACTTATCAGCATTCTAAATCACACTCGGGCTATAAAGTCATATGGAGCGTTTTCAATGGGGTCGTGCAATAGAATATAGACTGAGATAAGTTCAAACACAAAAACTGTCATCGCAACACGTTAAACAATCTACATATAATTGCCTTCACATGCCTTGTTATTTCAAATCCATGCCTTGGTTTCCCTTTGAAAAAATGCCAATCGGTTTCGGCTTAAAATTAAAATAACAGTTTTGTTAAGAAAATTATATAATTAATACAAAATGTATTCGGAATCGTTTACATTATTTGCAAAATAAAAGTCTGTTAGCATTATGATATACATTTTGTCGATCAACGCATTAACCAATTGTATTCTTTGCAGCAATTTTATATTTCCACACATATATTGGTATACAATACGATATATTATTTTGATACACATTTTGGAATATTGCATTTGTATATTTGTATAAATAAATATTACTGAATAAGAGTGTTTTGATTGACATTATTGAAATCGCGTCATTTATTGAGCGTCGTCAATCGCGTCGTCAATTGTCTTTAATCGCTCATAAAATGACGATGCCTCTTTATGCAATGTAAAAACTATGTTATTCCTCTGCACAAACACACTTCATGAAATCATACATGGATAATATAGCTCTTTGTGTAATTCAAAGCTGAACTGTGAATCCTCTGAATCACTTCATTGTTTAACAGATAAAAACAATCAATAACGTGATTTTTACATCTCGAATTGTCATTTTACACATTTTCAAAGTTTCAACAACTATAGTTATATTTTTCTGCTTCAATCGGTCGATTATATCCATGACCTAGAAGTCAAGATAACGAAAGCACTACAAAATGTTATTGAGTCTTCTTCAAGCAGCTGTATTTCTACCAGCCAGTGCGGGACCACTTGTCTGTGTATTTGTTGTAGCTGTACTGTGGGCTCCCATAGTCATATGTCGCCGGGTTCCACCAAGCATTATTCAGTTTCCATCTCTGCAAAACCAAATCAACGTGTTTATTCATTTTTTGAGATAAGCCTACTAAACATATGTATTGCTTTCAGTATGGTTATTATTTTTGACTGGTCAAATTTGCGCTAAATCACTGTATGAAAGTGATATCACATTCAAAGGTTGTTGGATAGGGGCATATTTTGTTGTAAAGATCTTCTGATTGAAATAGATTGCTTTACTGATACTATTTAAATTAACTTGTCAGTATCATTTCAAATGGCTATATTTTGTTTGTAGTTTGTGAGGCTATGCTATTCTTTGTTTTGACCTTTTTAAATTGAATAATCATATCCCTTACATCTACAAACTGTCCTGTTTGGGTCTGTCCGGCGCTTGCAATTTGTTGCAGCATTCTCATGACATCGCTCGCACTGGTACCTCGTCGTCGCACCTCGTTTTGAAATTGGTCAAACTTCTCATCGCCAGCGCATTTGTAGCACACTTAAACATATGGCAATGATATATACAACAAGTCCTGGTATAGGGTTTTAACGCAACACACATAAATAATATATCAGTGTATATAGTATTGAATTGAGTAAAATAATATCATTATTTCTCATTATCAATTTATTCTTAGGCTTTATTTTAATTCAAAAGGATCTGGTCTATATGTTTTTACAATACATTTGCATATTAAAATATCATAAGCGCAATTTAGGAAGTTTGAGGAGACTTACATGCAAGGAACATATCACTAATAGCATTGAAATTTCCAAAATCAATGTATGCTCCTCCGGTATACTCTGACACCATTTGGTAAAACGGTGTGTTTCGTGCTATATGTCCAACTTGGACTCCAAATATCTAAATAATAATATGTATATGCTCATATAATGTAATTAATGTTAATAATAAAACAAAAATGAATTTCAAGCAATCAAGTTTGAAAAAGCTGAATACATACTTGTCTTGCAAATTATTCACGTTTAGCACTTTAGGTATATATCATAATATTCTTGCGAATATCTCATTAACATATCTTGCTTACCTTAATCCCTTTGTTCTTTAAAATCTCGACTTCCTTCTTCCAGTATATGTTTTGGTCTGTGTACGATGGCGGGTGAGGTGTTGCATCTCCCAGAATGACAAGAGCCTTTGTGGACTGATCGTCGTTTGACCAACTTAAGCGCCGACTCGCTTCGTGCAACATCCATTCGTAACACTTCGTAACAATGAAGTAAAGTTATTAACAAGATGAGCTATATCTTTTTAAAAGTTAGGTTCAACAATGCAGATTGCATTTTCAACATGCTGCTGTTGGTGATAATCGATCAAAACATAATATAAATTTGTGGAGTGACAGATGAAACATATTCGAATTCAAAGGAATTATATAGAATCTGTATATATATATATTAGTATGTCAAATGATTTAGTGCCTTTGAATTACGATTTTGTTAAAACTCATTAATTATTTCACTTAGAATGACTTCCTTCTCTGTATTCAAGGTCCTATAAGCACTCACATGCATATAGAAATGGAATAGTTAAACAAATATTAATTTTTACCTCTGGTGGCCCGCGGCCTCCTGTTCCAGGTGTATTCATTGCAAAACTGACTAATTTGGAGACATCATTTGTGAAGTCGATCGTTTTGAGAACATATACATCTTGGCAATCGTAATCAGAATGTGCTAACAGCGCGATGCGAATGTTCGGGATGTCTTTGAGGAGTCGGGTCACTGTATCGCGCAGCCTTCGCCTCAACTTTAAAACAAAAGGGACATTTTAACAATAAAATCATACTGTTTTCAAATAAATACATTGTTAAAGTAAGCATTCTCAATCACATTCATATATTTTAATGCCAAGATAGGTATCAGCGAATTCTCTTTGTTATGAAGCGTTATGACACAGTATTTGTAGACTGATGTTTGAGTATAAGTGAATGAAAGTTTAGAATAATACCTCTTCTAGATATCTGCGCATACTTCCAGTAGTATCAAATGAAAATGCCACTTCGATCGTTTCATGGTCTCCTTCGCCTTGAAGTAAAGAAAGAGAGTTTTACAATAATTCATGAACATGTTATCAATGATTATAACACCAGGTTACATTCAATAAAACAATCGCCAAGAAATTAAACAAACGTTAAAAGTAATGTACCAGAGTAATACATTTGGAAATAATAAAAATATAATAGATGACATATATACTACTATACCATCATCTGGACCTAACATGACTCCATAGCTCAATCTGAAAAATGTAAGTATATGTAGTCAGGTGAATGCAAACCTGCTCTTTTAGATCGCATGCATTGCTTTGATAACAATATAGTATGATTTATTTTTTAGATCAAACTCACTAGCTATTTATTGCTATAAAAGCTGTTAAACGCGTCATCTGATTGACTCTTACCCAATTAGCTCCTTGATCTTGTCTTTCATTGGTCCATAGTGTTTGGCATTCCCAGATGACAAGGCACCCCATCGACTTATGTTCCAGATATCACCCTTACGTGCAACGGAACACATAATGACGGCCGAAGAATTCAAGGCATGTGTGAAAGTCGTCTCACATAGGTTGATAGAGGGACGAGAGGTCTCGTAGAATTGCAGACTCGGATTCGGGAAATGAGCGATTGTCGGGTGCTCCCAGGCGCTGAGAACAAAGAACAAGTGCGTGACATCCTTGGGTAATCGTTTCAGATAAACATTGATTGTATGTTTGCCTTTGCGTGCCCTATCGTCCATGTGTTTATCGGATGTATGTTTGATTGAAATTTGGCTCTCATCCACATGAAAATTGGATACCATGCGGCCTCTCTTTTCTTCTATCCCGATTAGTTTTTCCGCTGAAGCAGGGGCCATATAGGAATTTGAGAAATCAACCAGCTTCTTGAACTTGCCACCTTTATATACGAGACAAGTGGCGTCCAGGTAATCTTTCCTTGTTGGCGGATAATTCCACGACAAGTCAAATGTTACTTCGTTCAGGTTGCTTGGAATTGCATAAAGTAGAACCATTAGTATGATTTGAGCACCCGGCTCAATACCATAGTCGCTCAGAGTTGCTGGTTTTCCAGTGTTTTCATTATAATCCTGTGAAACATAATAACGTATTTCTAACGTTTGATTTATTGAAATAATAAAGCAAATGCATTTGATTTTTTTCTGATATATCAATACCCTTATACATCATGGCGTGTAAGGCATGATGTTTTTAAAACAATGGTTAAATTACTATGTTTTGCATCATTACAAACCTTGATCTCCTTCCCTTTGTACATAAGCTCTTGTTTTCCGTGTTCAATTTTCAAGACTTTGCTGATCTCATCCTTCAATTGATAGATGGTCTTGCTTGGGGCAAACGCAAACGTATTTGACTCTCCTGTCAACCGCACGATGTGTATTGCTTTGCTTAGATCTGTGGCTTCGTATGTTAGTGGTATATCATAGGATTCGTCGTCGATCTAATTATAGTTCAATAAATAAGTGCGAAAATAAGGACTTTGCCAAGTGTTTTGCAATATGATACTTTAAAATGTAGTCTTTTAATATGTAAAGCTTAGTTGCTGTATGACTTAAGGTCCCTTAAAAATTTTAATTTGGTTACAAAATGTTGTGCGGATATTTAAATATTACAGTTTTTGGCATTGCCAAATCAGAACAAGCAATGGTTATTCACAACCAAAGTATTTCCATTTTATTTAATTCATATTATTCACCAATATCTTATAATGACATTATACACTTACTTCACGAAACATTATCTTTAACATATTTTCGAATTCCTGTATGGATGGCATTTCTGATGACAACGCTGCCCCGCAACCCATGTATGGGCAAACTTGTCTTTCTCTTGCCTCAGCCGTTATGCACTTTAATGAAGTTATTTATTTAAATAATTAAACAATTAAATAACTTTTTATACCTGGTTTGTCTTAAATTTATGATAGCACGGAGGGATGGGGGCAAATGTAGGTGATGGGATACTATATGGGAAGTGAAAAATGAGGAGGGCATTTGGAATTTATTTATTATCCATGATATCATAAATGGAGGGGAAGGGGTATATGTATGTGATAGGATAAGGGAAGCTAAAACTTAAAGAGGTCATAGTCCACTCCCTCACTATTGCCTGATTTTTTATACAGCGTTACTTTGACATGTTGATATGATATTGTTCCCTATATAGTGTTATTGTCATGAAAAAGCGTATTTGATGATTTATGGTGTATTTGTTTCAATCACAAAAAGCTATGTAGCATGGTTAATATATTTGAATATTTAAAATATATGAATCATAATATTAAAAAAAAACAGATACACTCACCCTTAAGCAGATATATGGAGGGTGATTGCACTCATCAGATGCCGGATAGGGCATAAATTCCCTTCTTAATTTGTCCGAGCTACAGACCTGACACTTCATTGTTATTCCTTTTATATTGCAACCCGTTTATCACTATGTAGCCTTGTATTTATGTTTCAATTTGTTGGTTATAAAATATGCTTTTATCCAACATAAGTTGTTTTTACAACCTATAAAAAGTATGCTGATTATCATTTAGTCCATATTGCAAACTGATACAATACAATATCTTGTATTTATACGATCTCTTAAGTTGTCATTATTCATTAAATGGCTGATCACGATAACGAAACTCCACTTGTAATACTGCTACACAACACATGAGCTATTGATCGACGCCAATAGTGGGTCTATAACAGGCACGTTGCTCTCCCACTAAAGTAATTATTGATGCGTGTTTAAAAAAATTGTATGAATGGGATGAGTTATATATACATGTATTGGTTTTGCTGGTGCAATATGATCGAATACATTACAAAGGTTAGATTACGTATATATCGGTGTGTATGTGTCTTTCTTCCCTTGCAACATAACTGAGCCTAGCATTTGTCAATATTGACTAAGGACCTGGATACAAAAGACGCTGTTAGATTTTTCCCTAATAATCGTGGTTTCCAAAGTATTATATATATTACTATAATGCGCCAAGGTTAAAGCACAGCTAGCTTTTATGGGATTCATATAACACCAAGGTGTGTAAGAGACGAACACGGATAAGCGTATTGTGTGGCCAGGCCCTTATGTTTTTTTTATTGAATATGTATATTTACTACTAGAAAATGTTGGAAACGATGTATGCCAATATCAAATGCAGATATATTCATTTTATATTCTTTGATGATCAATAAAGATATTATAATTGCCCTGATAATAGGTACTTAGTGACATTTCGTAATGGGATCATGTATGCGAATTGCATTTATAAGTGTGTAAATTGGGTCAACGCAGCCTCATTTAAAGCAAAGGCTGTTCAGAATATATATTCTAAAGCATGGTATATCACTAGCGATTATAAAATTGCAGCTATGTGTGCATTACCCGAATAAAAAATGTTCTTCAGTTATAAATAGGTATATACTTGTGAAAATCGTATCTAAATTGGTCTAAAAACGAGCGTTGCGATTTTCAGGGAAGTTCTTTCTTTTATGATATCGTCTTTTCCTTTTGCATGAATAAATTTGATTATTAACATGGTGAATCAAAGAAAACAAATTAAAGCAAAGCATTTTATTAAAAGAAAAGAAAATAATGATATCAAGCGCTAAATAACAATATCAGCTCTATAACAATATATTTTTCTGATTAGATGAAATTGACATCAAACAAATAGTGTTTAACTGTAATTTTAACGGTTTGAATAAATATTACAACATCAAGCATTATGAACTTAAACTCTCCTACTATTACATTTACTTGTTTAACGTTTCATGGCTAAGATCAATTCGTTTGCATAATATTTGGCACTTAAGTAAAGGAAGTGAAGTTATTGTAATCAATTACTAATTTTATTGTCAATTATTTTATTGTCCTTACTTGTATATAATAAATTTAGTAAATACATTATTCTTTTTACCAATGATATCATATCAATTTATATATCGAATATTTATAGCAATTAAATATGAAATTAAGACAATAACCTTAAATTGTACTATCACTAGTTCATCATATACATCTGATATGCATAGACAATTATATTTAGTTTAACCCTTAAATGAAAGTAAAATTCATACAAATATTTATGATTATTGTAATGTTTACATCAGTTTAAATCACACGGATACATATAGAAAACACTTAAAAGTCTAATCAATGCTAATTAGTAAAGCGATTACACACCATGCAGTCATATTCTGCATATATTTAATGCATTCCTTTGTAACAATCAAACCCATAACACACAACAGAGAGATAAAATAAAATGAGATAATATTCTGTAATTCTACACACATCAACTCATATTATAAATATCATGAACGTAAAATCACAGACAATAATACATAATGGAAACTGCAAATATAATATTAAGATTGCGCCAATCTAAAAACATATAGCAAAGCATTACTGTGTACGAATATATAGTATAACATTTTTATTTGTAAATACTTAATTCACATACATACACTACCCTGCTTGTCCCGTATTTTAATGCCGAAGAAATAGATAGTATTACTTGGCGAAATAGTGCTTCTTCTGTCGTGCTATATAACAATTGTATTTAACATTGATTCGTCAAACGCCAAACTAGCTTATTATAAAGATTATTATAGAAATCAATATTAATTTGATATAACATTCTGCGGTACAGTAAAATATATAATTAAGGATATGCAAATAAGTTTGTTTTATGCATCATTAATATTAGGCATGCAACTATCCTTGCTATGCTATTCTTATTCTATTAAACTTATCCACAATACATCATTTTCACTTATCATAAAGAGATAACACACGCCATAAACACACATTTTGTCTATATACAACGCATTCCAAATTAACAACCAAACCTTATAAGGTAATAAACAAAATATGATAAGTGAGATAAAGCACTCGTTTCAAAACACACATAAACTCTTATCATAAATATTTTGCACATACATCTAAGACGATATTACTAATAGTACTGGAAAAGTGTTATATTGGGCAATTAGAAATATATATAAATACATATTTTTGTTTGAACATACTTTGAAAGCTAAAATAATTAAATATGCAACACATGCTGTACCTTACATGCAAATACTACTTTATAAGCCCTGTCAAAACAATATGTTACAATATGACTATAATATACGTGTTAAGACGCAAAATATTACTTTATATGTAATACTTACTATATCAAATTCATTTACAATCCAATCTTGGAAAAAACAACAAAACAAAACTAAACAATAACAATAACACTATCTATCAACATTATATTCTACGGCGCATGTAATCATATCATTGATGATATGAAAATATATCAATTTGCGTTATACAACATCAATATTAGATATGTAACCATCATAGGTTTTCTGTATCTATCTATTTAAAGCTGTATGATATGCACCATATACTAACTTAATGAAACAAACGAAAGTTCACACCTATACCTTAGGGCATATTGTGCTGTTTTCACAGTGACTGTGACTTCAGTTTTTGTAGTATAATTTCAAAACTCTTAAAACACAACAATTGTGTGTTTAATGTGTTATACTTAACTACATAAATATATACTCTCACAGCATGTACATAGCCTTATATGTAAAATGTAAAGAACCATATCATACAATAATACCGTAAATATATTAGTTATCACATATTTATAATTATATTTATATGTCTAATACTATACAATTGGGCAAGCCGTTCCATTATCGCAAACATGTACAACTATATAAACGTGTAAGCTACCAGATATTAAAAGTTCACTTCACTACAAACAGTTTTCGCTCGATGACATTTCAGTATGACGAGAAGACAGATAACAGCGTCCAATGATCCTAGAATGATATAAAACATTGAAATAAGCAGAGTAAACAAAGGTTTGATCTACTACTACATATGAAATTAATTTTAAAACATGAGCTAATTTCGCATTATAGTGAGGTACGGTTGTTGTATATATGCAAATTTATTACATGTTTATTTTATCAAAAATGTTTTAACACAGCTTATTATGATTATTAAGTGTATAATGTCGTACAGTAGTTTTAAAGTGGTTTAAATTCAACCATCTACACTACATATTATGCAGCATAAAGTAGCAATTGCCATTCACTAACCAATCATTATTAGACAAAACAGATACACATTTGATGTGAGTACATTTTGGACAATACATTCTACGAAATATTTACTAATACTTACCACTAATGCTTAGTAAAAAGCTTTTTCTTTTTGCGCCCCTGAGCTGAAATTGTTTTTGATTTCTCTGGTCGCTTTTCGTCACTTGTCTTTTCCTGAAAATAAACATAGATACCTTTATATCTCTTACAACGATTCAAACCAAATGCTCTTGATGATTAAGCTATATAAATGACACATGAAAATGATTGTACGATCAAATTACATACTGCTAGTTTGAATAATACCATGTTTGGTGTATTTTAAACTTATAATTTTGATGCTATACTGCATTCATATCCAACAATTATATGATGAAACATTTACCTGTTTATTCAGAAGCAGTTCGTCAATAAACATCGCCAAGCTTTGGACGTGCTTCATGCAGATACCGCCAGGAAGTTTGTCTTCAAGCTTTATCTTGGACTCCTTGTGCTTCGGTGTTAACAAATGTCCAGTTTCGTCAATCACATCTCTTTTCCACAAGGTTGGATTACATAAATGCTTCTTTAATGGTTCATATTCTGGCTCTGTTGTAAACGCTTCTGTTCTCTTCCACAGAACACGTCGCCCGAGTTTGTACAGCGCTCCGCGTAATGAATCTAAAGGAACGAAGTCTTCTTTGAGAAATTGTTCGATTTCCTTTCGTTCTGTATTGCCCAGCTCAGCCCTATATTCTTCACTCAAACTTCTCATTACGGTGTCTGCAACCCTTTCCTCTGTGAATTCATACAGGGCCTCAACATGTGAAAGCGTAATATAGAGTTCTAGTTGCTTATTTATGACACTTTCCTCAGTAATTGTATGTGTTCCGTCCCATCTTTTAGCAAACTCACCAATGGTTTCACTTTCCTGGCAACCGCTGTTGAGCATCAAAGGGAGCAGTATTTCTAACGAATCAAGAAGGTCATCCATTGATGTTCGAGATTTGTTATATCCATCTTCAAGCGCTTTTATCATTGTTTGGGTAAGATTTGTTTGTCGAATTCGTTTATTTAATTTGACCAATATATCGCCACACTTATGAAATATTTCATTTTTGTAGGTTGGGTGATGAAAACTTATGTTTTTGTCTTCAATAAATGTTTTTCCAAGCAAATCCATTGCCAATTCTAACTCAATTGCTTCAAAATCAAACATTACAATGTGTTCTGTTCCTGATTGTAATCCGTTGTGAGCAAATTGCATGAGATACGACGCCCATTCAAAATGCAAAATCTCCTTTATTCTCATTTGGAAAAAGTTCGAAACTGGAACTAAGAATTTTCCATCTCTTAACAAAAAGCTCAAACACTTACATTCGTGCATTGCCAACGAAGCCACATGGATAAGAAAATCGTTTTGAATTTTGATGAGCTGTTTCATCAATAATATGAGAAAGTGATGTTCATTTTCCGCAACGAAATCGGAAAGGTAGGACCCTCTTTCAAGTTTAGGGAATTCGGCTAAGCCCATTTGCGCACTCAGAACCTCCATGTTGTTTTTTCTTTTCAGCTCCAACCATGATTTCTCAAATTGATCATAGGCCTCACGAAATTCTGATTGACCTTTTACAAAATCTGTAATTGTTGTATTTTTTGCCTCATTTCTGGTGATTTTATGATCTACCTTTTCAATCAGCAGTGTGTAAAACTTGCGTATTGGTATGAGATGGTGAACGAGGTGAATACGTGAATGCCAATCAGAACAGAGGGATAAAAACGGAAAGTCATTTGGTTTAGCAAAGGCAACTAATTCGACTTTACATTTCAGAAGATCGATGGTAGGCAGACGTTGATACCTTGTATGTATATTGAATGATGAATCACGTTGTGAAGCCCCCATGAGAAAAGCACTCATCGCATCTTCATCTAAGCGAGAGTACACTGTTCTGCGGTAATGCAAAATGTTGTCGTCGACGTTGTGAAGAATTTCTACAATGCCTGAATATAAGTCATCCGCTGTTTTGATATCGCCTGTAGAGGGTTTAGAAAAAAGCTCATTGATTAGCATATGGAAGAAAAGGCACATTTCCCGTTTTGTGTACACCAATGAATTGGCAACTGATTCCCATGTGGTATCATGGACCTTTATTGCTTCTTCAACATTGATTTCATCGCAATTAAATTGCTTACTACTCATACCGACGAGGGCCGCTGTCTGAATGATTAAGTAGATGACTCCTTCTAGTATATTTGAATGTTTGCATTTCCCAGTGATAATGCCAGATGAAGATGTCTTACCGGCCGTATATGTTCTACATTGTGTGACCGTTTCTTTGAAATACTCATTGTTCTCATAGCAAACCGGACACTTGACCCTCTGTTGAGGTTTTCCATTAAACATTCTAAATCCACATTTGCAATCGTGCTCAATGATATCCAATGACTGATGGTGAATTGGAAAGCTGATGGTCTCGTCCAAACCTTCCTTAAGACCAAACATTACCCGTTTTAAAAACCCATCCCTCGGAATGTGTTTTAGGAATGCAATGTGAAATGCCAAAGTTGCACTTGCTTTTAGCATGTCATGGTCGTCTGTGCTTTGGGATATGTTCATAAATTTGACCTCAAAATCTTGTTGACCAGTGAGACGTCTTATCAGATTTATAGCATCTGCCGCAGTATCTCTTGTTTCCAAACTCTCTATTATCCACTTTCCTAAGTCCCTTGCAACCACAGAGATAGGTTTATGCAGTTTGGGCCAATACATCACCTCTGAGACACATATTGCAAGGGTTTGCAACTTTTCAAAGTCACTTCCTAATGTTTCCAAATCAGCCTGAACTTGGTTCTCGAAAGCAGTTTTGATGTTTGTATCATTCAAAACCGCTGTTAATTTTTGAATGAGAATGTTTCCATGTTCAGATGGTGTCAATGACATATACCCTATTCCATATAACTCGTGTTCGTGTGTGCTCCAATCCATTTCCTTCAATTTGCTGTATTGTCTTTGAAAGATAGGAACCTTATTTCTCATACTCCTCTCCCCTCGCGTGTTCGTGGTTTGTTGATAAGCGCACTTTACAATAAAAGCATGAAAGGGCGATGGGAATTTGAAACCGTCCGAGTATAAACCATGTTTCATGTTGTTCTCTAGCTGTTGTGTTTGAATTTCCGTATATTTGTCTGAAACTACGGATCTCAGAAATACTTTTACGAATGCTATACTGGCAAGTTTGCGAATGGTCCAACCTGCATTTTCAGTCGAAAGCTTGCAAGCTATCTCAAATACGTCATAAAGTTTGTCATTTGGTTCATTTGGTAGCTCAATGTTTGACTCAATAGCGTCCGCTATCATGACTGCTATGCGGACGTGTTCTTCACTTGTCAAATAACCATCCAATATCTCTTCATTTATTGCTTTTTCTCTGGCCCCAACTATAAGTGATTTCAGCTCTTCGAATTCGAGAATATCACAAATGTTAAGTACAATTCTCCAAACAATAGGAGCAAAAAATTGCAAACGGTCTTCAGGATATTGACACATTTCGCGCACAAGAAACGGTAAAATAGGAGAATCGTCGCTGTTGTCGAGACATCTTGTAACGAAATTGCAAAATATTCTTTGCTTCTTGCTGGGGTTTTCTATTTCATTGAAAAATGCCATGCATTCCGTTTCTATCATTTCCATTTCGTTTTCAATATGTTCATGGGTTGAAACGATTGAATGTTCCTCGTCCTTTCCATCGTCTTGTGTTTTAGGATCCGATCGGTCGATATCATCTGCTGAACCAGAATCGACGTCTTTTTCCTCGATGTGATTGTGATAATCAATCAATTTATGTACCAGCTCAAACGGTATCATATTGTCCTGATCCGGTAAAACCTTTGCTACATCGGTGCAAAACCTGAGAAAGTGTAGTTCGCAAGGATAGGGACTTATTTGCGAACAGTACGAGGTTATTAAAGTGACAGTTGTTCTTAACTGGGATCCCGTGACTGTTTCCTTTCGTCTGTCTGATGGCATGTAATGTTTGCAAATCTGTCGAACTATTTCATCGTTTACGTCAGACCATGATCTCTTTTCAGTTTGCCTTTTTTGAACAGTTTTAAAGATTTGCTCAAATGTTGTACCTGCCTCTCCTTTACAAAACGATAGGCATTCCAGTGCGACCTTGATGCGTGGTTTCACAATAACGAATGCAAGAAGTAACAATACGATACGTTCACTAAAACAATGTTTTTCGTAGAGATCTCTGTCTCCAAGTAAGGTGCTGGCTACCAATAACTTTAAATTGTCCGGTACCGTTTGTCCAGGGTTTTCAGACAATGCAAGAACGATATCGGCATATATTGATTCCCATTGTTCTAAAAAGAAAGCCTTGTTAGGTTTTTCCTTGAAATTGTTCACAAATTCATTGAACATATGATCAGCCGT
The DNA here is from genome assembly GCA_001703475.1 of Hydroides elegans. Classification (NCBI taxonomy): domain Eukaryota; kingdom Metazoa; phylum Annelida; class Polychaeta; order Sabellida; family Serpulidae; genus Hydroides; species Hydroides elegans. The sequence goes on along the minus strand of LQRL01091682.1, from coordinate 81,737 downwards.
GGGTGAATACTTTTGTAGGAGGTCGTTAACATCGCTTTCATCGATATTGCTCAAATGTTCTATCTCCTCACCTTGCCCATCAGCTGCAAACCTATTGATTACCGTCTCCAGAGAATTTGTTATTGGAGTCAGTTTCTGAATGAACATGTGTATAAAAGGAAACTGAAATTTTCGACTTATTTCATTCACATATATCGACTGTATACCGTTTGGTAAGTTTTCACTAATATTTGATTGTATCATGAAATTTTCAAAGAGATCACCCCAATGGTCTATCAGGATTTGGTTGTTCATCCTACTAGCGCGGCAAATTGCATGCCAAGCTGATGTCTGCTCTAGAAAAAGCACTGTTTTCAGTAGCTCTGGCTTTATAATCTCCAGTATGTATGTCCGCCACGTACCAAACAACGTTTTGCCTGTGATAACATGGTATCGGTCGCAAACACTCTTAACTTGCCAATTGTCGTGTTCTTCTAGTTCAGACCTTGAATTATTTGTTTCACAAATTCGTATCACAACTCTTTTTATATGATCGATCAATGGGCTGCAATCTTTTATAGCTAACAATAGATTTGGCAATCTTTCTTTCAATGTCTTTTCTGAATATTGAAACCGACTGAAGGCCCACAAGATGTTTCGTCTTATGAAATCGCTTAATTGAAAGATGTCATTGGACATAAATTCAACTTCCGTTTTATCACGTAATTCCTTCACATCCCACTGGTGTTTTTGTAAGCTCTCTACAGTGACAACTGACCAATCTTCTGAACGACTGCTCTGCCAATCATACACATGCTTATCAGATACATAGTCTAAATGAATAACAATAAATATCGTTTTGGCTTCAGACGGGAATCTTGATGCAATGTGGTCGATCGATATTTTTAACAGCAGTAGATTGTGTGCATCGGTTTTTAACTTGCACTGGATGATCAGGACATCCTCTTTTGACAGATAAAAAGCCTCTAGTAGTTTTTCTAGCTGGTGTTCCGTCTTAACAGTACTTAACTTGAAAGCTGAGGCATTCAGTTGGTCTGTAATAGGTGTCATATCGATATAAATATTGCTTTTAGTGTAAACGATACTTTTTGAATTCGGAAATGGTTGTAAATTCGGCAGATGCGGATCGGATTTCTCAACCAATTCCCCAAGCCAGCTGACGTACCTGGTGCTGAAATATTCTTCAGAAATATTTTGAATTCCTATGTATTCTTCGTCTCTGCGAAGATTTGATTTCCAAAGTCGCAAAATCGCATCTGGTGGGCAGGTCGCTAATAAAGCCGATTTACAATGATGGAGAACAGTTTTGTTTTCATCTTCATATTCTCCAATGTTTTCGCTCTCGACTCTATCTTCTGTTTTTGTTCGTGAAACGTCTTTTTGCAGCTTCTTGTTTCTTAAATATTGTTCCATTTTGTCTTTTACCAATGACGGAACCGTCTCTTGGCAAAATCCGAAAAAGGCGTCGGTTGTTGTAAAGTCTCCGGATTCGATTGAGCTGAAACGTTGTACCCATGTCTCAAGCTTCTCTGCAATTAATCTTTCACGTTCATTGAGCAGTCCTTCAAACACAATAAATTGTTTTTCAAATCTATTGAGAAAAGGAGGATCTGAGTAGTCGATTTTACTTTCCTCAAGTAAAACAATACATTTGAAATCGTCATGAACCTGACAAAGCGGATTGCTATGAGGTCCCAGAGATATTCTGCAGTTCTTTTTTCTTCCATATGTAGTGTAGTTCTGATTAAGCATATCATAGAGAGATCCGTAGATTCCTTCCAAATCTTTCAGGATAAGAACAATTCCCATCTCCATGCAGTGGATTACGCGACTCAATGTTCTGTAATAATACTCTTCGCATTCATCATCTTCAAAACAACTTCCAATTATGACCTCGTATTTCTTGTGCTTATCATCTAACATATGTTTAATTGTTCCTAATACAGAATCTCCTCTTGTAATAAGCATGAGGTGACGCGACCCACCGTCTTCTATATTATCACTTATAAGAGTCTCTGTTGTGATAGATGTAGCTGGCTTTGGTAAATCAAGTTCGGTAAAGAAGTAGCTGAGGATAGTCGTCATTGCCTGGGGTATGCCTCCAAAATTTCGAAGAATGCCGGAATACATGGCGTCAATGTTCGCATCTGTGCTGTTCTGTGTCATTGCGGTCCTTGTGACAAATTTGATGAGTGAATAGAAATCGCGCAGTCCATGGAAGTTTGATCTTTCTTGAGCTTCTTGATATCGAAAATAAGCTCTTGATAACGCTTTTAATTCCGCGCCACATACTTCGTCTTCTGTATATTCGGTTCGAATTGACAATGCAGTGTCAATCAGTTCATTAACACTTAGATCAGGACGTGATAAATACACAGCTCTATTCATTTTTGCTTCATCTAACGCCCAGTTTGAAATCCCTACCACTGAAATATTAGGCATTGCATTTACCATTGGTCCGGTTCTAGTTTCTGTGATTGGGGGCTCCAATAAACCGTGAAGTACTTTCAGAGGGTTGTATTTCGAGTTTTCGGCCAAACCAACCTCATCAAGAAGAACAACAGGTAATACGTTCTTTCCAGCATTGTGTTTCAAGAATGATTCTGCACGTTCAAATACCTTGATTATTCCTTCTGACGTTGATGATTCGGAACCTTGATAGGATACAACATACAAATGGGGTAGATTCTTAAATAAGGCATCTTTTGAATCCTGTCCTCTTAGATTGCTTTTTAGTAATTGCATCGAGAGTGATTTGCTACAACCCGGTTTTCCAACTAGAAATATAGGTATTCTGTTTAAAATGCAGACGAACAAAATGAAAACATTTTCTCGTAATGCAGCGTTTTTTGCTATGCCCGTTGGCATCTCCATTCGCCGAAGAATATCCATTTGCTCTTCTCGTAGTGTTTTGTATATGTCATCTTCATTTCCACCTTCTCCGAAAAGTATAACAGCTATCCGAGTCCAGTATTTATTTCGTATTTCTTGCGAAGATAGTCTTATCGAATAACATGTGGCTAAAGAGAGAATCACTGATCTTTCAGCTAATTCCTTTTCTGTAAATGGCTCACTTTCATCAACCATTCGTTTCTTTTCAATGAAACTACGGATCCAGATACAGAGGCTTTTGAAGCGGTTGACATCACGGAGACTCACAAAGCTACTTGACTCCTCACACTCTCTTAAAAAGGTTTGCGATGCAACAGCTAATTCAACAATTTTGTCTTCCAATATAGGGAAAAGACCATAAACCATCTGCTCAATGTACAGCCTTTCATCCGTTTTATGAATAACTGCAAAGTCCCATATGTAATCAAGCATTGTTTCAGGCAGTGGATGAACCCGATAAACGAGACCGGAAAACTTGTGCGATCGTGATGTGTCGACGAGGCCTGCCGTATGAATATTTGACGAAGGTTTGAGGCGATATGGATTGCAAGCTGCTATGCACACAAGATTTGCAGATAAAACATTTCCTTCACATCTATGTTTGCTGATGATTTCGTTGATTAACCCCAGATGATCGCACGTGTTGATTTCGTCTAAAAATAGCCACACATCCCGTGGGCTAGATTCCGCTTCTTCGTTTGCAGCCATAACCACATTGATGATTTCGCTTTTGGATATTCCGGAATGCAAATTGAAAGCTTTGATTTTAAATCCAGCTGTCAATGCTAAGTACCAAATTAGTGATGTTTTTCCACAGCCTGTTTCTCCCATAAGAATTACAGGTATCCGAGCGGTCATCCGCATGTATATGAGTGCCATTTTCATCAGATTGTCAGGCGTGAGAGCATAGTGTTTTGATAGTTCTGATAAACGTGCGTTTACGGAAGGATCCACTTCCTGACACACCAAACGTTCCAATATTGTCTGCAGTCGAGATTGTCTTGGTGAATCGAGTGTGTTGCTATAGTAATCAGGTAGCTGCATTCTCATCTGCGATTTAAGCAATGCCCTTATATCTTCTGGAATATGACTTATATCCCTATAGAGAGGAGTTATAGTCTGATTTCCCATTGCATTAAATATGATGAGCAAAGGCTTGGAATCTGCCCACCGTATCATCTTTTCCATTCTTTGAGCTATTGATTCATATTTGCCTCTCCTTTTCATTTGATCGGTTAGATTTTTCGTTGCTTCAGTATGTTTTGTACGGATGGCCTCACCTTGAGCTGATTTGTTAGTTGAAATAGATCGAATCGCAAATTCCATACACATACTTACTAAAACTCTCAAAACTCCAGTACGTATAGATGGAACATTGGTCTTTTCTGTGGTTTTTTCTAGATATCTTATTCTGAAGTAGAAACTAGACGAAAACTTCTTGAACTGCTGGGATAGCACATTTAGAAAAATGTTTAGAATTGAATATGTCATATCTGGAACGACTGAGAATTGTTTTTGCAGCAATGAAATACAGGTTTCTCTTCCGAGTGGCTTAAGTTCGGTTTTCTTCGTTAATATTAAATCTTGTCTGCCTATTTTATTAGATTCCATGGAATCTAAGTATAAACACACTGTTTGTATTGGGCTCTTAATCTCCGTTGAAATGTGCAAATCGGTAAAATTGTTCCATTCCATGTGTCTTGACCTGAAAAAGTTTATCAAATAAAGACTTTTCCGAAGACTGTTTTCGTGAGTATTGCCTATTTCAATCACGGCAGGAGAGTCACACGAAGCAAACTTTGTACCAGATTTGCAGCCCTTCAGAACGAAATATTCAAACAGAAATGCGTCCAGAACATCTGTGTCATCAACCATATTGACATCCAGGTGTAGCATGTGACCAGATTTTAATTTTGACATTCGCTGCACTAACTCATCTTTTGGACAATTACCACTGATTGGTATGGTGTGCAACTCCAGGTCCCTGTTGCTAGCCTCTGTAGCTACCTCTTCTGATTTTCCCAAGCCTGGTAAGGCAGATGATATAACCAAAACATCAGGAGCTGCGAGTTGAATACATTCGGTCATAGGATCAGACCCCATTCCATGGATTCTGTGAACATGTTGTTCAAATTTCTCGAGAAGGGGATGGTCGGACGTTGAACAGCAAATCAATGCTAGTTTGTTTTGATGGGATAGCGTTGTATGACTAAGTCTTTGTTCCAATTTATTCTCCACGTCGTATTGCAACTGTTCAACATTTACAATACAATGTAATTTGCTGGATAGTTGACATCTTTTTATAACTATTTGTAGTTCCTCAAACGATGTTTCGCTTGTACAAAACAATAATTGATTTGGCAAAGGTAGATTACTCTCTGTATTTGCAAACATAGACAAGAGAACTGGAAGAATATCATAAAAATGTGTTTCACCACTATCATTCTGTACATGAGCTATGTATAGATTTCCACATTCAACTTTTGCATCACCATCTAGACTTTTTTCCCGAAAGGCTTTGGTGTTGGGAAAGGGTATGCGGTCGGTCGCAACACTTTGGTCCTTAATTTGCTCGAGCGCATTACCTAAATTATGAAGCCTCCGTCCGTATTCATTATCGGATGCGCTATGTGTAGGATCGTAACACTGTCGAAACCCATCACAAATGTTTGGGGTGATATATTTAAGTATGGCAAGGGCGTCTTCTGTGGATGTGTGATGTGACACACCGCTCTTTGCCATGTCAAAAAAGTCACATAATTCTCTAATTTGATCAAAATAAACAAAATTCAAAGCGGAATACTGTTGACGTGCTTTCTCTAGTTGTTCGTTCCACTCTGAAAGATCTTCTTTAAGTTTACTTTCAAACTCATGCAAATTCTCTTTCATATTTTTCATATCATGGGATATTTGTCTTTCTGATCCTCCGTACCTAAAATGACCCATTTGGACAAGATCTTCAAGTGTTGATACTATGTCAAATAGTTGTTGCGATACAGCAATGAAATCCGTTATAGGAACATCTCTCGATTTGGATTTTATCTCTAGAGCTTCAGTATGAGAATCTGTGTTCTCAATAAGGCGTGCCTTGCTAACCAGGTCTTTTAGGTCTGACAGTCCTATTGAAGCAGTTTGTTTTTCCACCGTTGATTCAATTTCGTACCAAATATTTGCTGTTGGTTTATTACCTGAAACAGATATTTGTATTCGTCCTCTAGTTAGAATGTTATGTATTTTTGTTTTTGTCACTTCACCTCGATTCGCAACATTCCTATACAGGTTCTCAAGGCTATGTAAATGATTAGAGCACACATCAATATTCTCTAGAACATTTTCAACACCAACATTTAAACAATCCTGGAATCGACACAGTATGGCCTCCAATGTTGTAAGTTCCTGTAGCATTGGTTTGAGAAATCGCTTTACTTGTATCAGCGCGGAGACAGTCGATACCTGTAGAGCATCTTCCGAGTGGTCTTCCACCGCGTCAATGAGGTTTTCAATGTCATCCATAGTTTTCGAGATGAAATCCCGAAGCGTCCGTTGTTTCGCAATCACAAGTAAAAGATTCCAATTGTCAAAACTAAACATTCCACGTACATCATGCAACGGTTTGCATGTCCTTTCGACGTCTTTTAATGTTTCGAATGAAGCCAGATCACTGGCATCTAATTTATTGATCGCAACCAATAACCCAGTTTCACCAACAACATCAAAATCTTTACAAAGAGTCAATATATCTTCAGCTATTTGTCGATATTTGATTTCATCACGTAGATAACACAATGCATCTTTATTGATTTGCCGCATTGGTGTTGTCCCACACAAATGCTCTAAACACTTGATGTCACCTTTGGGAATAGGGAATCTGATGTATTGTCTTACATCTGATAGAGTTGCATTGCTGTCAGAACAGAGAAGTCTCTTGATATTGGTCCTGAAATCGTCAACGATAAACTCTAAATACTCTAGTACCTTTGCGGTTACGAAGCGTGTTTTCGAATCTCTCTCTTTGCCATCAACGGTATCACATAAAAATGTCTCCTTGGGAACAGAATCAAACTTAGCGGAAATATAGTCTTGTAGTGATTGAAAATCGGTCAAATTGTTCCAATCCTCATGGCATAACAGGAAAGGTGATACGATTGATTTTTCACATTGTCTTTTAAAAGCATCCAGGGTCAATTGTTCACTTGTAGCTGAATCATCTGAGCAATAATTCAACAATTTACTTATCTCACTCATTACGCTTCTTGAATCTGAGTATTCCACATCAAACTTAGTTTTATCATTGACGTAGTTCTCAATTAGTCTAACCAGGCACATGGCTTGTTGTAAATTTCGGTTCATAGTTGATATGTCTCTGTGCATAGCTTCGATGGTTGATAATTCGATGTTAACATTAGCATTTTCCTTTCGCATTTTCATGAGCAGCTCAGCGTACATTTTGCCAAGTTGTTCAGGATTCATTCTAATGATTTCCCATGTGTAAAGTTTATTTTCTAGCATTCTAGACACAAATCCTTCAAATGAGTCTCGTATGACTTTAATAAAAGAATGGTTACTGACAACATAGCTGTGGTCTCCAGTGATTGAGAAAATGAGGCTCCAAAATCCATGATGGGATAAGATGTATTCTATGAATTGAATACCACTACCACACTTTTCCATAGACTCGGATCGTATGAAGTTGAGTAAGCCCTCAACAACTTTTGCTTTGCTCCTGTAAACACAAAGTTTAACCGATCCATTAGCTAATTAGATTAATTAGCTAATTAGATTAAGCAATTATAACGTTTAACCAATCCATTAGCTAATTAGATTAATTAGCTAATTAGATTAAGTAATTATAATGTGTTTACTTAAGGTAATCAATTTGATTTTAAAAATACGATTTAGAGTTTTGCCATGATCAGAAAGGCATATAAAGTGCAGGTAAACTACATTGACCATGTTGTTTTTCCCCACATCTCCATAGCTGTCCTTTACAGAAGTGTAGTGCGTGCAAATTGAATGAAAAATGAAATATGAATTGTTAAATGAATGTTTTTATTCAAGAGAAAGTGTATAGAGAGTATATAGGTCAGTTGGTGTCGTGGTACTGACACGCTGCCCAAACACACGCTTCATGAGTATTCGGAATTATAAAGGCTATGATGTAATATACTTCTAGTAAATAAAGCATTCACGTGTTTCCTGAGTGAATATTTTGGGAATTTTCTTTATAATCAGTCACTTGTGATTGTTTTAGTGTACAAAAAGTATTCGCCTGTGCCAAGTATATTCAATTTTGACATAGGAACATGCACAAAATATGATAATCACTAAGAAAATGAAATGGTCAACTTAATTTAGCTGCACTATAGTCATTATGTAAAAACAATAAATCCAAACGTAATTATGATTGAAAAAATAGAATTATTGTAATATGATTCTTAAAAAATAACCATTTTTGCAAAATATTAACTGTCAGAGAAAGTTACCTGGAATTCAGTTCTGTACAGTCCTCTTGCAACATTTGATGAACGAGCTCAATACGATTTTGCTTTGCAAACATATGATTTTCCTTGATAAGCCACATGATGGTTTCATTTAAGACATCATTTTCAATGTCTTGCTCCTCAAAATGATCACTACACTCCGCGAAAACCTTGATGGGACAATACGTGTTCTGATAGATCTGTCGAGATTTGTCGCGAACATATGCTGTAAGCGGATTACCAATCTTTGTTTTCAAAACATCCATACCCTTGTTGCTTCGAATGCAATTAAGGTATTGCTGATGTATCATAAACATTTTATAAACCTGTTTTGATGGTTCTCTTTCGCTTTCCAACTCTGTTTTGATCGCTTTGATACAATAGTCAATAGTCAAATTATTCGTCGCATCGGTGTCAGCGGCCTGTCCATGTTCTATAAAAACTCTAGTCACGTCTTGGAGATCTCCCTTTGACTTGATTGCCTTAAGAAGCCGTTTTCTTGCCGTTTCTCTTGAAAATACACTGGTATTCTGAAGATACACTTGTAGAGTTTTTACAGATAACCGATTTCTTCTGCCATAATAAATTACGATCAATTCTTCCAATTCACCCTTTATCATGTCTAACGTTGACTGATCGATTTCATATGGTAATACTTCAAGAAATTCTAATTGGGCTTTTGTAGAGTGCGTCAGTGTCCATTTGACATATTTATCGATTTCTGAGTCTATTTCTTTCTCTCCTAACGCTAACTGTATTTGACTTCGCAATCTCACTACCGCCATTGGGTTTTCAGTTTGACGAACGCATTCTCGAAGAATATGCCAATGACTCTCTGTATTCAGGTCTCTGTGACTTAACATGATTTCCACTGTCATTCGTATTTCTTCATCATCTGAATCTAATCTTAAGTATGTTGAGGGAATTAATGATTTAATATCGTTTGTTGATAGCACACCTATCGTTTCCTTGATAAATTGACATAAGGATGGTTTAATTTTATTTTCTCTCTCATAACACGCAACATAAAGTCTCATTCCATTAGAGGCCAGGAGAAGATTGCGACCACAGACCAAAATAATCCCTCGTAAACATTTGGCCAGGCTACCATCAAACTCTCGATGGTGTATGAATATTCCCCGAGACAAACTGTCATCTAATATTTCAGTCAAGAAGAGTTGTTGCTGTGGTGTGAATCCTTTCTTATTAGCCATCCGAATGAGTTGAATTGTACATTCGTCTTGATCGACTGGTCGCAGTTCTTTAAAAAGTTTGCTGATCATATCAAGGTGTATGATTGTTTCTTCAGCGAGAATATCTGGGTTTATCTTTTGAATGCTTATGCATGCATATTCGACTAATCCCCATATATACAGTTCATTTTTAGGACAATTGCTACCAAATATATCATTTGTAATGTGATATTCTAATGCCATTGAACTTCTAAGAAACTCTTCCGACTGTTCTCTCTCCGTATCTTTGATATTCCTTATAATTGAGTAGAAATAGAAACGATGTCTTATATGCTCAATGTACCAGAGGTCAGGATTTGAATTTGACTGTGATAGTTCTACACTATTCCAATTGTGTTGTTCATCATCTTTAAAGTGTAATCTAACATTTGAAGGCAAGGCAGCTCCTTTACTTACCATAACTCTGTACAATATATTCGCCTGAAAAGAAAACAACATAGTGGTTCAGTAATTGTTGTATGTGTATTATTGGTAGTTGAATGAGATTTAAGCCAGACAATCGTATTTAAGCATAATGATATGATTTGGTTTATCTATTATTGAGATTGATTTATCGATTATAATCTTCTTGAACATGCTGCTACTTGTGATAATGTATAAAACTGTGTGAGCATACTTAATACACTTCTTCAGAAAAATGCTAAAGCATGTTTTGCATGAGATATATATTGCTTTACGTTACTGCTTTAATGTGTTTGTTTATGCTATATATTTGTTCACACTATAACATGTTTTCGTTGCTATACCATGACTTTAGATGATTTATATTAACAAAAAGCGACATGCGCAAGCAAACCTACCTGATTCTTTGGATTAGTAGGCGAATCATCAGGCATTGAAGGTATCTTTTCAGCAGCCTGTGTGATGAAATATTAAGCAATTGAAATAACAACCATAAATATACATTTATTGAATATTTATTTGATACGCAATATTTTTTAACAATCTTGTTTAATAAACTACTATCCGAGAGGTATGTAACGCTGCCTGAGGGCCAGTTTGACCAACACAATTGTTTGTAATTGATGAGACTAAATAAGAATTGTTAAGATATAAAAGAAATTCAATAGAAACTCTTATCAATCAATTGCCGTCATAATATGATAGAGTACAAAAGCAATCATATATAAATATCTGAAACAAAAGTTGAATGTTATACTCAGAACAGCAACATAAGCTCCTTGTAGGAAAGGAAAGCCATATAATTTGCGAATCGTAACGAAAAGCTGTGTTTTGAAGTTGTGAACAACATGTATCACAGTTTCAGAAAAAATATGTACTCGCTATATCTGCCGATAAAATGATTACAACACAATGTCATTGTTGATTACGGAATATTGGTAAAGGGCGTACCTTTTTAATTGAATATTTGTTTGGCTCGTGACATGTACTCGCTGACATACGCTTTGTATAGTCCGCATGAAAGGCATGCATTCATGGAGAAACCAAACGAATATAATTGTACTACTTATTAACTAGAATTATACGTAGTCATATTAAAGTGCATCGATCAATAATATTGACAGTACTTGTTATTATATAGTTTTAGCAGATATTCAGTATTCATAATATGCGACACCAAAGAATCACTTAAGAAATATCATTTTTTAGAAAACATGGAAATCAGGACTCGAGATATTGGGAAAACATTCTTATTCAATTTAGAATATTTAGAGTCTTGCCGTTTTCTTTGCGTGTATGAATTTGATATATGTTCATGATCTAGAGTTAACAAGAAGATTTTATCAAGCAATATATGGACATCATTCATATTCATATTCATACATATATTAAGTATATTTATATAAATTTAATCAAGTGCTTCCCCCGTGGCCGAATGTAAACAAGGACTGGCTTACGGTTCGAATGAGTGCACAGTAGCACTAATCAGTCAGTCTCACAGCTATGGCCGACCCAACCAGTGAAACAAGTGGATACCTAACTAATTTTTGTGGTTTGTCCGATGAAGACTTTTTGAAATCCAATGATAAACATTGTCAACTGGATTCAATGCATACCTCATTGGTCAAACTGGTACCACTGTTAAAGCATATAGTTATTAAGTCATCTGTACGTCAAAAGTGCAAACCACTGGTGAAGAGCCCTTCTTTTGACTGCATTCTTACGAAGTACGGGGACAAGTATCAAACTTGAACTTTATTGGTAAACTCACAGAACGTGCGGTAAGCATCCAAATCTCCTTGCACATGACAACCATCAATCTAAACAACGAAATGCACTCGGCAAATAAATCCGAACTGAACTGCAAAATCGCACTTGTGGAAATATTCAACGATCTTCTGACACGTCTCAACAACAAACGTGCAGTGCTGCTACTCACGCTTCTCGACACGGTAGACGACGGACTTTTTAAAGGATTACAACATGGTCTGAAGCTATATAGTGACCCATGCTTCCAATGGGCCGATGCATGCTCTAAAGGATCTCCCCCAAAGTATACATCATCTCTCAACAATTATCAAACACAAAACAAAACGCAAAGATGAGTAAAAGACAGTCAAATTAAAGCAAAACTGGTATGAAACCGAGTTTTTAGTCATTTCTAGCTCTATAAATCATTCAAATTTCAAAACTTACTATCAATTTTTGTGGAGATACCGTTGTTCCAAGCATTTAAGCCTAACCATTGACTTTACCTTAGACTTGAACAATCATATCTCTAATACCTGTAAAGTGGGATACTTTCTTGGATAAGGAGAGTTCGGCATTTTTTATATATAGCAAGTGCGAAGTTCATGCCCTACCAAAGTGTTCCTTGAAATAACTACGGAGAGTAATGAGCATGCCATCGTGGGGTTTTCATGATGTACATGCACGCGAAAACATATTCCCTTCTTGAAAAAAACTCCATTGGTTTCCAACAGAACAAATAGCCAGTAGAGTTAAACCGTACGTTACGCACGCTATTGTCCTCTAAACAATATACTTCAGTTACAATAAGCAAAAGACCATGGAATAAGTTACCCATAGAACGTAGAGCAACACGCAATTTGATCCGTTGTAAAAATATGTGAAAACTCATTTGTTTAAAGAAGCTTTTATGCATTAATGTAAAATTGCAACTCGCTAACAGTACTGTAATTACACACTCCGTATAACATTTTCTAGTCATGTGTTTTCTATGAGCAATGCCATTATGTATTTTAAATTTTATTTTAGAGCTAGATAATATCATTATATACTCTTATGGTTTATCTTCTAGCCATGTAATATACTTATGAACCTTTTTTTAATCTTTTAGCCATGCAATTTCATTATGTGCTCTTTATTTTATTTCAAAGCAATGTGCCGTCCACATGTATTCATATATATTTTATGATATACGTAACTTGTCCCATGGTGTATAACGTATACGTGTGATTAGATCTTATAAATCGAACCATTAATTGGTACCTGGGAAATTCAAACTAGAGTCGAGAAGCCAAGGTATTATGTATTGCGTGCCCTTAACTCCACGAAACGAATTAGTTAAGAACAATTATACTTTTTGCACATTTTCATAAGTGCATGTTCTGGGTTGTTGCACTATAGCTGTTAAGTTCTGTTTATACAACTTATCAGTCTATTAGGAAAAAAATCTTCTTTATGCAAATATGCATGTATTGATTATCTTTTATGTACATGATACAATGCTCTATATAGGCAATGTATTTTAATTATATATCTAAATCTATCTGATTCAATAAGAAAATTTTATAAGTAGAATAAAACTGCATATATAGATTTTAAAACGTTGAATGTGCCATCATGAACGGATGTACATAGTGTGGATATATTTTAGATTTGTCATCGCTAGGTTATTAACCTTATTTATTTAATGATACAGCATCTGTCTGTGCAACAATGTGCTCCTCCCAACATCCAAGAGATCTAAAGTTTGTCAACAGAAGAGCAATAAACGCAAACCAGTAAGATTTTCTACGTATGATTCGGCTAAAAATAAGTACAACTAACCCTCCTACTAATGATGTAATGTAGACAAAACCTTCTCATTTTAAAATAAGCAGATCGAGTCAAATCGAAATTAAATTGGAATGCTATTTTTTGCAATGGTGCCACACAATACTACCATATACTTTCTTCAAAAGTTGAAGAATATAACGTATATTTAATGGATTTATGCAGAATGCATTATGCATTCATTCGATATCATTTCAATTTATCAAACTTGTGACAATTGGTGCACTTTGTCCTATACAACGTGTCCCATATAATCGACAGTAAATCATGGCAAAACCAAATGTGACAGAATTTCATAATGTTCCAAAATATCAAACCTGTTTGTATTATCGCAGTTACGAAATAAAAAAAAAGCAAATTATACTTACATCAATCTCTGTGCCTTTATTTCCTAATTTGGAAGTCCATCCAATAAGTTCCTTTGCTTTCTGTTTCTGAAAAGATAAAAATATTCTGTATAAAGTATAATTGTTTACACATATATTCCAATGCCCAAGCCAACATAGCAGGCTGTTGTATATATTATACCATAGAGTTATCTACTCACTGTTAGATAAGATATTTTCTCCTAAGCTTATTTGACAACATGATATAAAAGGATGGTGCTTCAACTATATATTTAAATATGAATTTGCCAACTAACAAAGATGAATGGAGCATAGAGGGAAACTACTTGACGACCGTAAGACTACTAATTGGTGCGATAATTGTAAACTTAAAATTATATTTCTCTTCTCTCGAATCGGAGAATTAACATTCATATATTGTTACAAATGTATTTGTTTAAAACTCACAACACGATACCACACATTTAGAATTAAAATAGTGTGGTATTGTAGCCAACATACTTTGTCAACTTACATAGTTTCATACTTTTGCATTTTTGTTCTATAAAAACATATCACTACATAGAATCCGTCATTTAATGACTGTGTATTGTTTTAGCTCAAGTATGCATAAGTGCACTTGGAAATATAAATGTATGAATGTCTACCATTTTTTTGTTTTACTTACCCAATATTCGAATGTAGATCTTTTCAATTTATGTTCAACTTTTGCAGTCTAATAATAAAACAAAATAAAATTATGTTACATTGATAACATGAAACGCTGTATAAGTAGTCGACATGCATGCTCTTTTGTAAATAAAACATGATATACGCAGGGTATTATGGTAGTGTTGTGTGTATGTCAAATGTTTATCAAAATCTATCTATTCTGATACATATTACCCGAAAACGCATGGGTATACGTATTGACAGTGACATTTATATTAGTTTATAACCGTCCAATACTCTCAATTAAAATCACTAGATTTATTCTGATATTTGTCTTTACATCATTTTCATGTTGTTTATGTTTCGCTAAAATATTAGAGCAATATCAAGCTAAAGTCATTGCAAAATTGAAAGACAATAATAAACATCTTTTCAATGCATTGATATTATCTTAATTACATGAAATATTGAATTTTCGTTGAACTTTCTATTCTGTTATATTTACATGAGCTGCAGTTTACCTTGAGAATATTGTTCAAAACAAAGCTACATTGCTTGTTTTACATTCATATGTATATAGTATCAATTGCTGTTACTAATGTTAATTATGCGATAAAAGAGTTCTTGTATATATTAAGGAGAAATGTTTATCGTCGAAATAAGCACATTAATTTGCATATCATTCAAACTAAATAATTAAGAAAATATATGTTCATTATTACTTTATTAAACAATAATACATATGTTTCAGTGTATTCTCGGGCATTTCTTTTATAGGTCTCATGAACAATGCTATCGATATTTGGATATGTTATCACACTACGCAATGCGATTCACTGTTTGATAACAAATTAGTAATGCGATTCACTGTTTGATATCAAATTAGAATTGCATTCTGTTATAACGCAATGCATACATTTTAGCTAAGGAAATACATAGAATTTCTTCTGAAAATGTATCTTTATTCATAATTCGTACAATTTTATCATTTATGAGCAATCGCAATTTATCAGTTTTGTTAAATGAATTATTGTTATTATGTGTATTCTGATCACATATCTATCAGATTCGTTTCTAATGTGTAAGTTCGATTCAAACGGATTTAGTCGCTTCAGTTATAAACACATTTTAAAGATGGTCACATATATCAAATCAGGAATATTCAAGGATGCTTTTGCGGATATCTGAGTTTATCATTAATGTTTACATATTTTTTTGCATTTCATCATAAGAGTATATTTTGGGTGTTTAAAGCGCTTTTGGTGTTTCAAAAATAAGTTTGTAGAATAGTTGGTTGTGTCCTAGATGAAGAATCCCGCTTGCAGTTCTTGCTTGTAGGTCGACAGTTACCTCGAAGAAAAAACCAACCTAATAGCTCACCAACAATCGCGTTGTGCATCAACTCCTTCAGACCGTTAAACCCCTACCGATCGTGCCGCAAGCCAACCCCACCACCATGTGGTGCACCCTGGTTACGACAGACGTGGCTCTGGCGCGTCGGAACGACAGCTGCCAATAGGTGTTACCTTATGGCGCATCGGTTGGTGGACACGCGTCGAGGTTTCAACAACGGTTGTCCAGTCATGGGATAAATGAGCTTAAATATAGGAGCTTGACGTTCAGCTTTACTGGTGTCAGAGAGGTAGTATCTCACCCAAGTAAGGGCCTTTTGGCAAATGGTTTTGCCCCTCCGGGCAAAGGCTAGGAGAAGGAAACTAAATAAATCCACGTGCTGACGTACAGCTTACGCTGCTTTGGACAAAGGCCAGGAAAAGGTAATTCCAACCTTAAATCCCCAGGCTAGGCACACCCGGCTGATAACACCTGGAAAAACTATCTATGGGCAAATAGTGATCCCTTTTTAAACGCAAAAAGGCAAATACACTTCTTTAAGTAGTAGTGTTGGTCATCCACTGCACCCACCACGTCTCCAGTCGTCTCAATCATGTCATGCTACTGGAACAAGATGGTTTCGGGGGAGAGAGTGAGGTCGACAAGATTGTCAACTCCTCCTTACTTGAATCTAAGTCATTGCGCAAGTAATTTCGTCATCAAATCATGTCATCATAATTTCAATTCATGTGGCAATGGGCAAGTGACAAAGCGACAGGTGTGGGTACACTGGCAGCCGAAGTAGCAAACCCTGCACACAGTTGGCTCAGGCCAATAGGGTCGTTCAACACTGTTTTGGAGCAGTGGGGTCCGGCAGCCTTCTGAGCGTCTAAGCTGCCCTCACCAGGAGAACACTTATCTTCCTAGCATGATAAAGGGGCTAGACAAGGTGCCTTAAAATGTCTGCTCCATATTACCGTGGCCGGTTTACCGCAATACCGCAAGAAAACAAGGATAGTTCCTCTATCCCTCGGTGCGTGGAATTTGCGCACACTTTTAAACAGAGACACAACACAAAATGCCGTACAACTCCAGAAGCCGACGAACTCGCTTGGTAAAACATCGATATAACAGTGTTGAGCGAAACACGACTAGCGGGCGAAGAACTCCGGAAAAAACAGGTTACACTCTTTTGTGGTCCGGGCGCTCCCGATGAACGTGGCGAAAACTTACCTTGTCACTTCCCAAAGGGGTGGACGACCGCCTGATTACCTTAACAGTTCCACTTCCCGGGAAAAACAGTTGACATCTGTAAGTGCATGCACGCCAACACTCACATACCCTGGTGACACCAAATAACAGTTTATGACGATCTCCACACATTGATTTCAAGCATTCCCAACACCAATCAACTCGTCATCCTCGGCGACTTCAACGCGAGGTGCGTGTCCGACAACAACTCCTAGAAAGGCACTATTGGCAAGCATAGCATAAGCCAATGTAACAGTAAAGGACCTCTTCTACTGCAAACCTGTGCTGAACACGACCTGCTGATAACCAATACCACTTTCCGCCTTCCAATGCGCACGAAACAATCTGCACCCTCACTCAAAACACTGGCATTTCATTGACCACATCATTGTCAATAAGCGAAGCGCGTAACGAAACCCATGTGCGGAGCTGACTGTTATAAGGAAATCCATGTGAGGTGACTGTTGGATAGACCAGCTTTGCATGTCTTGAAGCTCTCCGCATCGAGATAATTAGACGCCCACAACTCTAATAGTCTCAAAATTAGCAGAATGAAACATCAGACAGCATATGAGTCAAACTCTTGCACGGTGCTACTTTCCGGAACCTCCACATTTCTTAGCGCAGATGGATCACCGAGAAATACAAAATGATTAAAACCATCGAACATCTTCCCCAAATACCATTCAAGAGGTATACAAAAAAGGAGGCACCGCGCTCACCGAGAATCTTCATACATTGTTGTTCTTGATGTGGGAACAAGAGAAATCCCCAAAGAGGTAAAACACGCAGCCATCATCCTCCTCTATAACAGACAAAAACATCCGTCAATCATGCGACAACGATCGAGGTATATCTTTGCTCTCAATCGCAGGCAAGACCATTTTGTGAGTCCTACTAAATCGCCTAACAAACACCTCGAACATGGATTCCTTAAATAAGGCCAATTTTTGAAATTGAATTTTGTTGATTTTGAAATGCCCGTGGCACCATCGACATGGTTATTGCATCGACGCTCCTGCAAGAGAAGTGCCAGGAACAAAACATCTATTCTTCGCCACTTACGTCGGCCTAACAAAGGCATTTAACACCATACATAGAGAAGGACTATATACGATCATGGCTAGATACGGCTTTGCTCCGAAGCTCATCAACATGGTCCACTAGTTCCACAGCAAGATGCAAGCACGCATTCAGAACGATGGCCATCTCTCAGTCCCATTTCAAGTTACAAATGGAGTCAAACCGCGCAGTGTCCTTGTGGCTATCCTGGTTTGCATCATGTTCTCTATTATGCTGACGGACGCCTTTAGAGACGGTAATGTCGCGTTTCCCTCCCGCTACATAATGAATGGAAAACAATTCTTCACAAGTCTACAGACATACTTTCTATTTGCTGACGACTGCTCACTAAACGCTGCTTCGGAATGTGATATGCAACGCAGCGTCAACGAAATCGCAGCCACATGAAGTAAACTTTGAGCTCACCATCAGTACTTTGAAAACATAGATCTAGTACTAACCAGCGCCCGAAAAGCGTATAAAGAACCCGACATCACCATTGACGATATAAAACTCAATGCTAGTACGAATTTCACCTTCTTAGACAGCGTGCTAGACTAGAAAAAACAAGTTCTACTTTCGACAGGCCTAACCAAACCGTCTGGAAACGTAAAGGTATTTGTCTACTAAGCAAAAACATAAAGAATGTATCCGGAAAATAATGGACGTCAAATGGCACAAAAATCGCCAAAGATCAAATCCCAAGCATATACACCATCTTAATGCATCCACTGCCTCCCTGCCTTGACACGTCTGCCGTATGAATGACAGCCGGTTACCAAAGGCGATATTCTACGGGGAGCTTCAAAGCGGGAAGCGTTCAAAGGGAGACCAAAGGTTGAGTTACAAGGATACACTCAATGGATCGTCAAAGGCGTTCAACATAAAACTCGACTCATGGACACCGCATTCCAAGACCGCGCAGCATAGCGCCAGCTGACCCAAGCAGGCGCAAAGGCACACGCATAGTACTACAAAAAACGCTTAACTGAAGGGAGTACTCTGCAAAAAGCGTGATGCCAACCACACTACCACATACCACCTGTCCTATGGCTGCCCGACCTGAAAGCGACGATTCAGAGAACGCATTAGTCTCATCAGCCATCAGCGCAGCCACAAACCATGACGAATTGATGACGAAAATGGTCCTTATCACATTCGACGGACAAAAAAACATATTTTGATAATGCTTATATTAAATACATTTACGTACTTTTTGCGTTCATTGGTTTTTCGCATCGGATTTAATTTGCCTAACTGATTAAGCATAATTATTGGCATTTTTTGCGTTTATTATTCACAAGTCAATGGTTCTTTGATCCTATGCAACATGAGCGCATTATGAGATATACCAATGTCTTATGCGGCCTACACAGTTCGGACCCGAATTCAACGAACTATAAGTATAATCATTACAAATCATTTCACAAAGCAACACTGCAATCTTCACTTGTCGTTCAATGCATACTGATTCAACAAAACCAACAATCACCTTGACAGCCAGGGGAATCTCACATAACCTTGATATGAATTATATGAAATTAAAAGTGGGTTTAAGTAAAGTTTCTAGACAAATCAGACTACATAAAACAATAAGTGTCGAACAATATTTGAGTACTGACCGGTCATGTCGGTTAGTTGTCACCACACTCATTCTCCTGAGACTGCAAAAGGATATCGATGATCAATGAACAATAACAAATTCTGAACTCTTTTTCCAGTTATAAGGGACATTATCGGTCCGTCAGACAATTTTGCAGTGTCGATGACTCAAAACCAATCAAGACCGTTGCGACGTGACAACCAATATAATGTAGTGGATAGCATTATCACAGAGATAATTGATTCTTGCTTTGCTGTCAAAGAGGTCATCTTAAACTAGAAACACAAACTATGCCACTATATGATTCAACGATTTAGTGAAAAGCAGATAAATAGCCCTACATTCAAAAAATAAAACCGAATATAACAGCATAAGAAACATTACAAAACGCCTTCAAAAAAGGCTTAAGCCTGAATAGTATATGCAGACTTAAATTGTGACAGAAAACATTGCAGAATATTCACAGCCGTTTGTCCAGATAAAGTGCAAACGATGAAAAATTACAACAGATACAGACGCGTTAAAGAACCTGCCTAACGAGAAACACATTCCTCCATAGTGGTATAGCGATATCTGAAATGACCTCCATAACAAATACTCGAAAATAAATGGCGATGTCATCGAAAACTACACTATATTGTTAGAGAAACACGTATTAAATATTTCGAAAATCAACAGAAGGATTCTGACCGTCTACTTTTTGGACATCATTTTAAGGTGTCACCATCCACCATTATAAGACTTTATATATCACCTAGTCAGTGTTATCAGACTTCACCAAGGCTATATAAACAACATCTACATTGACAAAACCGTGAAATTAACAGAAAATAATGATAATGATAAAAAATAAAATAAAAATAAGGATGATCATAACAGGTCCGACCAATCTCATCAATGTCGCCCCTCAATCATTTAAAATAAGTCTAAAAGTCCAGTTCAACCGTTCGACCGTTATCCGATCTCAATATGCTGCTCAAGTTTTAGTAACGTCCTTGTCACACTATCTTATAGAGAAGCTAGTCATGTAATTAACTGTATGAAAATAATGTAAACCCTTAACTGTATTTTAACATCAATAAATAATAATTGATAAAACATCATGGGTTATTTAGCATAGGTCTTCGCATTTTGATTTCTGTGTAAAGTATCGAATTTGATATTTTGGAATGTACTTATTTTATGGTGTAGATTTTGAAATAAATATTTTATGATCAGATGCATATACGGTAACTCAACATATTCAAATATCACATATATATATTATCTATTAGTGACGTTAAGATATAGCGTTTCGCAATAAGTTAATTTGAGTGGTTCGTACATGAGATGTGTTTATCAAAGACACCGTTTTGGATTATTGACTGATATTTTATTGCGGCAATACGAGTTTGGCATATACAGTACATTTGGTTGTGTAACATACAGTAAATATGGTATTGGCATACAGTGTCAGGTGATTGTGATTGTCATAGTTACTCATTGGGAAAATTATACGAGTGAACAAGGAGCGTGACAAATGCCAGAAATGATTGTGGGCCTGACTATTGTGGGTGCGGTACGTTTGAGGATCGCGTTGCTCCAGGCAACCTCACAACCCTCTTAAGCGAGTAAAATGCCTAAACCTGAGCGGTTAGAAGTAAACAAGAATCGTTTGACTTATTATCCACAAGAGATTACGCGCGATTGTCAAGATATGGACTTGACCTCTTTTATATTTCCTACACACCTTTAATAGAGTTCATTGTTGTTTATATGTACTTTGTGGATCAAAGATGTTTAATGTAAATAACGATGGTTCTTGATTATGTTCATGTACATGCAAGAATGTTATAAACTGTTCTGTAATATCTTCTAGATGAGAATGGAACTTTCTAAAATATCATCGAATCATGTAGCTCTTATGTTTGAATAATCCGAATGATACAGAATGTTCCTCTTGTTCCATAATTTTATGGAATGTTCTGAAATGTATTGGAATAGTATAAATAAGAGTCCTATTTCAGTGCTCGTCAGTTGCGGGTTGAAAAAATAAGAAGTGAGGATATTGACAATAATAAAGCAGGTTGAATATAGCGACGTTTTATCCGGACTCACAAACAATAAATTGTACCACGGGGGCAGTTCCAAAACACCAAGGGGCAGTATTGTGCAGAACTACTCAGCTGTTTCGTGATATTTTGGGGCTCGTCCCAGATAGCTCTCTGGTAGTTTCGGAGAAAAAAAATGCAATACGCAAGTGTAGACTATTGATTGCTGCAGGGTATTATTTCTTATATAAAGGGTACACCGAACGTATCATCATGAGTGCTCGGTACGAAAGATGGCTATCGCTCGGCAAGGAACTTGGGTACACCGGCGAGAAACTGGAGACATTCGTTGCTAAGAAGGACCTGGAATTCCTCGACTGGGATGAGAGGGAACGCAAACGAGAAGAAGAGAAAGAGGCGGGAGGCGACAATCGAAGTAAAGCGCCAAGATCTCGAGATCAAACGACAGGAACAAGATACCAATCGCCAGGAACGTAAGGTACAGCTCGAGGTTCAACACAGAAAAGAGGAGCATGTCCTGGAGCTTGAGCGTTTGCGAATGCAGGCCCATATTCGTGCAAGTGACGCCAAACGCTTCGTTAGAAGGAGCTGGAACTGGCCCAGCTGCGTTTCCACATCTCAATGCGACTAGATTTCCCGCGCAATAATCGATCGGTTAGAACGCTTTGCTGCGAGTCACGAATTATCGGAGGACAAGTGGGCCGCAAGCTGACATGGTTGTATGCCACCAGAACAGACAAACAGCTATTATTCCCTGAGGAAAGCTGTACTTCACAGGGGCTAGCGTACGGCCGACAGTCTCAATAATAAATTACGGGAAGCCAACACAGACCAGGATGATACTGTGGTCCGCCTGAAATGCGGCGACGATGGACAGAACTTACTGAGCGTGACTGCTACTAAGGACCATTCATCCGTGAGCAGCTGATCAATACCTTTTCGAAGGAGCTGGCCCTGTTCTTAAAGGAGCGTGTCCTAAAAAGTATTGAAGCAATACACACTAACTGAGCAATACCCAGAGCTACGACAAAAGATAATCCTACCTGGCAGAGGAAGGAGACGACAGCCCTAGCTGTAACGATAAGGGAACAGGTCCAAAAGGAGAAGAAGCATATCACACCATTGAAGGTTGTCGAAGTTGCAGCCGCAGATGTCAACGTCAATCATCTGAAAGCAGCGCAGAAGGAAAATGAATCTCTAGATCAGCCAAGCACTCACGCGACTTAAGATAGAGAATTTTCGATATTGCAGATCCTGTGATATATGTCAGAAAACTGTCCCGAGGTAGTGCAACGAAAGTCTCACTCGGGGAAATGCGACTCATGGTCGAACTATTTCAACGTGTCGCTGTGGACCTGAGTGGACAAATCTGCCCAGTGTCCGACACCATGAACCGGTGCAATATTTCGGTGGAGGACTTCGTAACTCGATATCAAGAAGCTATAGCGTTGCTAAAAATAGAGACGGAACGACTAGCAGAGGCTGGATGTCTTTTGGATGTCTTCTGCAGAGTTGGATTTCCAAATGAGATACTGAGTGACCGCGGGTCACAGTAAGAGCCGACATGATGAGGGAAGTTTTCAGGCTCATGCAAGTTCTGGGGGATCTGTGGACAAATATAGAAGCTCCAGAGATCCGGAACACATCGAGTACATCTTCGACCTAAGGACACTCGAGTAGACGTGTCAGCTAGCTCGCGAGAATCTCCAAGTAGCTTAAGCAGGTATATTGAGTTCAACACCACTACGGCAAGAAGACAAATAAGCGAACCTTCGAAGTCGGCCAGCGAGTGGTTGTGTTGCTACCGACTGACAACAACAAGCTGCTTCTTCCGTGGAAGGTGGAAGGGCCCATATGAGGTCGTAGAAGTCGTAGAAGTCGTCAACAAAATGAACTATAGAGTCAACATAGATGGCAGCTACGACAAAAGAGAATCATACCTGGCAGAGGAAGGAGACGACAGCCCTAGCTGTAACGATAAGGAGAAAATCCAAAAGGAGAAGAAGCATATCACACCATTGAAGGTTGTCGAAGTTGCAGCCGCAGATGTCAACGTCAATCAGCTGAAAGCAGCGCAGAAGGTAAATGAATCTCTAGATCAGCTACGCACTCACGCGACTTAAGATAGAGAATTTTCGATATTGCAGATCCTGTGATATATGTCAGAAAACTGTCCCGAGGTAGTGCAACGAAAGTCTCACTCGGGGAAATGCGACTCATGGACGAACCATTTCAACGTGTCGCTGTGGACCTGAGTGGACAAATCTGCTCAGTGTCCGACACCATAAACCGGTGCAATATTACT
>LQRL01091682.1:26115-57289 GCA_001703475.1 Hydroides elegans | reverse complement strand
TCCAAATGAGATACTGAGTGACCGCGGGTCACAGTAAGAGCCGACATGATGAGGGAAGTTTTCAGGCTCATGCAAGTTCTGGGGGATCTGTGGACAAATAGAGAAGCTCCAGAGATCCGGGACACATCGAGTACATCTTCGACCTAAGGACACTCGAGTAGACGTGTCAGCTAGCTCGCGAGAATCTCCAAGCAGCTTAAGCAGGTATATTGAGTTCAAACACCACTACGGCAAGAGGACAAAGAAGCGATCCTTCGAAGTCGGCCAGCGAGTGGTTGTGTTGCTACCGACTGACAACAACAAGTTGCTTCTTCCGTGGAAGGTGGAAGGGCCCATATGAAGTCGTAGAAGTCGTAGAAGTCGTCAACAAAATGAACTATAGAGTCAACATGGATGGCAGCTACGACAAAAGAGAATCCTACCTGGCAGAGGAAGGAGACGACAGCCCTAGCTGTAACGATAAGGGGACAGGTCCAAAAGGCGAAAAAGCATATCACACCATTGAAGGTTGTCGAAGTTGCAGCCGCAGATGTCAACGTCAATCAGCTGAAAGCAGCGCAGAAGGAAAATGAATCTCTAGATCAGCTAAGCACTCACGCGACTTAAGACAGAGAATTTTCGATATTGCAGATCCTGTGATATATGTCAGAAAACTGTCCCGAGGCAGTGCAACGAAAGTCTCACTCGGGGTAATGCGACTCATGGTCGAACTATTTCAACGTGTCGCTGTGGACCTGAGTGGACAAAACTGCCCAGTGTCCCACACCATAAACCGGTGCAATATTACGGTGGAGGACTTCGTAACTCGATATCCAGAAGCTATAGCGTTGCTAAAAATAGAGACGGAACGACTAGCAGAGGCTGGATGTCTTTTGGATGTCTTCTGCAGAGTTGGATTTCCAAATGAGATACTGAGTGACCGCGGGTCACGGTTAGAGCCGACATGATGAGGGAAGTTTTCAGGCTCATGCATGTTTTGGGGGATCTGTGGACAAATAGAGAAGCTCCAGAGATCCGGAACACATCGAGTACATCTTCGACCTAAGGACACTCGAGTAGACGTGTCAGCTAGCTCGCGAGAATCTTCAAGTAGCTTCAGCAGCTATATGGAGTTCAAACACCACTACGGCAAGAGGACAAATAAGCGAACCTTCGAAGTCGGCCAGCGAGTGGTTGTGTTGCTACCGATTGACAGCAACAAGCTGCTTCTTCCGTGGAAGGTGGAAGGGCCCGTATGAAGTCGTAGAAGTCGTCAACAAAATGAACTATAGAGTCAACATGGATGGCAAAGATATTTGGGCCATGCAAGTATGCTCCGTTGATATTTTGAGCGTAACGACGTCCACACAAAGGCAGCAGCTGTTACAGTTATCGACGACGATGACTCCATTGGCGGCGGGGTCTCTTCTCCATCCACCAACGTTGGAGGGCAAAAAGAGCTACAATGATGTGAAGATCGTCGACGCACTGAGTGATAAACATAAGAGGGAGGTAGCAGAACTGATGTATGAATACAGATACATATTCACAGATGTACCAAGAACAACAAACCTGAGGGTACATGCCATTGAGCTGACTACAAAAGAACCTGTGAGGGTGAAGCAGTACGCACTATACTCCACTATACAAGTCATCAAGAAATAGGAAGAAAAAAACCTTGTTTAGACCCTATTTTCAATAACTATCGGCCAGTAAGTAGTTTGAGTTTTGTGTCTAAAACTATATGGAAAGCTGCAAGTCTCCAAATATAAGATCATATCAAAACAAAGGGATATAACGTAAACGTGCAGTCAGCCTACAGGTCGAAACATTCAACCGAAACAACGATCATTAAAGTATTGGATGATGCTCTAACGAGCGCCTTTGTTTTATAACAGGTTCCACTCTAGAATGGATTTGATCATACCTCGCGGGCTGCTAAACAACTGTTTTCATAGACGGAAAGTACTCGGATCGTAATGTTTTGACCTGTTCTGTGTCCCTAGGTAAACTAATCAAATTATTGTTGATTTCATACCAGCTGTACACAGACGATACCCGATCATCGAAAGACAGGTGCCGAAGGTCAGGCTTGCGATGTGATTGAACGTTGTTTTTCAAGGATTTGTGATTGGATGTTTAACAACAGACTGCGCTTAAATCCAGAGAAACCGAAATTAACATCATATCAAGTCGTTCCAATGCAAAACGTGTATCAACCGATAGCTTGACATTGAATAGTGAATTAATAAAATCCACCCCAGTGGTACGCAACCTCGGGGTGTACATGGATAGTCATCTCACTTTAGATGTCCAAATCGCAAAAGTCCCGAAAAAATGCTATTACTACTTGAATTGGATAAGGATTATTTGAAAATCAATAGAAGCTATAGAGAAATTCCAGCGGATTATGCGAGCGGCAGCGCGCTTAATATCGCAGCCAACGTGGAATGCGAGTATCACAGAAGTTTGTAGGGACCTTCAGTGGTTACCTGTAACGCAACAATCTCAATTAAAAGTTCTGACTCTAGTTTATAACGCGTTACATAACGCGGCCCCGTCATATATTTAAGAAATCATCAATACTATAAACCAAAGCGATTCACCAAATCGATTCTTCCGGTAGTCAAAAAGGACCCGCGTTCGATGTAGCGCAAGGGCGTTTAATGTATCCAGACCGTTATTATAGAATGAGTTGCCCCAAAAAATCCGTGACTCGAACTATTTTTTAGATTTACAAACGCAAGCTCATAACATATTTTTGTTAACGGGCTTATTGCTAGGTATATTTTGTTTTATTTCAACATTTAAGTTAATGTTATTTAATTTCATTGCAATTGTAAAGCGCCTAGGTGTCTTTGTTTAATATGCGCTATATAAAAACCATTAATGTATGTCTGTATGTAAAACACCGCTATTTCGGTCTTTTTATGGTATGTGAATATACAAGTAGCAGAGACAATCTACTAGTCAAAGACCAAATATAATTCAACGCAAAAACAAGGCAACACATGCTACAGCAATGAAGAGAGACACAGCAGCATAAAATGACCATTCATCGTTGCTATAGAGTAGATGAAGTAGATTTAATAGATTTATAGAAGCCAAACATGCAGGAAAAAAAACGAACTGTAAAAGATCATTAGTGCACGCGCTGTACATGGAAAGGACCGATTAGATCAAAGGCTTATACGAATAAAATCACGTATAATAGACATAATGTCAAAAATGTCGAACTGCAAAAGGGGCTTAAAGCACTCAAGAATCGTTTGAAGGAGTCAGATCGGGAGAAAAAAGCGACAATAGACAAGCGTAGAGCTGGAAAAACCTATGCATCATAGAGAGCGGAGAACGAGCGCAAGAAAAATGCACCTCGAAATGCAAGGGAGGCGTCCAAGAATGAAGACACTGTGCAACGTTTTAAAACACGTATGTAAGATTCGCATTCACATAAACCCTTTCATGTACGCATCATGTCACAAAAAAAGGGAAGAGGGGTAGCAGAATGAATGTAAAGATAAGTGTAAACTTTAAAAGAATGTACGACGAAGATAGATAGAAAACTATCTCCTTGACGACATCATACAAGTAAAAACATCAAAACAGCACTACCAATGGAGTTTTGCAGCACAGATTACTTGGAAAGAGTATTTGTCGGCGCCAATATCGGGATCCATTAAAAGTGTTTAACGAGGTGCCCAAATTGCCTCAACGTTCTGCAGAGGTAGTTCATCATAACCTGTAGAAAAGGAGTTCAGACGCCTCTAATGATCATAGGGCTATTTTAGTCGCACTAACAGGATGATAAAAGTGGTGTTTACAGCAAGGAGTGATGCAAAGATTGACTTGGCATATGCATATGTACAGCATACTAATAAGCAGAATTGATGAAGTGGAGGTAATTTCAAGCAAGTATTTGCGCATGTGGCTAGGTGTGTAGCAGAGGTTCTACAGTAAATCCAACATGCAATAAATTTCTCTTTCATACATCGGTGATATTGTCCGCCAACAGAAGGGTACTGTATGCAAAAGTATCCACTGGTATTTGAAGAGGCCAATGGACAAAGTCACACACACACTCATAAAAAAAAGCAAGTAGACACGATCTGTCTAGGACAGAGATGATCTAGGAATATATGTAATTGATAGGAAGTTTGAAATACTCAAGGTAATACAGATTTTAGTATGAGAAAGTGAAGAAGATGTGCGGAAAGCAAAACAAAACATTTCGTGAAGCCTACAGGGAACCTCGACAAATTATGACGCATCAATGCCACGGAAAGTAACATGGCAGGTTATGTTCAAGAAAACGCTATTACAACTAAGAACCCTGTCAAAAAGACGCCCTCTCTGATCCTGTGGATCTAAAGAGTTGATATTAAACTGAAAGTGACCACTGTGCATTTTGCAAAAGAAGATGTACACCCGAGTTTGTGCTTTCATTGCACGAAACCGCTCTCAAACAGGACTGTTATCAATGGAGACATGATAAAGTGCCAGATGTCACTAAGTTTTATATATTTGTTAAACAAGGAAAAACTCTGCGAAATACACAAAAACAATCGTATAATTAACACCATAAAGTGACTGGAAGATGACAGTTGGTCTGAAGAAACGACTGTACTTCCCGGACGAAATCGTCTACACAACGCTGCGACGGGCATCGTGATATCTTCGACGCAACGAACCATTATGGTTGAATTGAAAATACTTAAGGATGTGCCTCCAAAAGAAAGCACATACTTAATACGACGAATTGAGAACAGACGGTGAAATAAAAACATCAACGGCTTGATATGTGATGCAGAGGTTCCATCTGATAAGTTTGATTCTCAGGAAACAGGGCAACAACAACAAGAAGATGACAATAATATGCGTAGAGACTAATTAGAGAGCATTTTATCGTCTATAGCTAAATGAATAAGGTTGATACGATTACTTGTGAGCTAGCATGAGCTAGTTTTATGCTTGCTATTTGATGTGTCTGGTTGTTAAACGACCAATACACCGACAATCGAAACCAAAAACAAATGCAGAAGAAAAATTACGCAAAGCTGTCATACTTGTGAAGGTGTATGCTATGAAAGCACGGCAAAGCAGGTTTTAAAGATAAGAAACCGCCTAGGATCAGGGTAACAATGTACGTAAAGCACATGGGTAGTGCAATTGTTTGATTGAAACTTAAATGCTTTTATTGCTCAGATGTCGAGCACTAGGGCTTGTAATCCTAGTAATGAGTGTTCGTCTCGGTTAGCTTGTGTAAATATTTTCGATTTTCCATCCTCTGGCCGTGTGCTCGTAAATTCAAATCCCATTATCATTTGACACCCATAAAAGGGCAAATGACTGCCGTTAAAGCACTACGAGAGCGCTTAGAATGATAAGCGACCCCCTGGAACTTGGGTAACCAGGCTCGTAATGCATTGTACAATGTAGTAATGATGAGTTATCTCTCTCTATGAGCAATTTATCTCAATTGTTAGTGTCGTGGGTTCGATCCTCGCAAGACTATCTTAAGTATCATACTTATCTTAGACTATCTTAAGTATCATGATTATAATTGGTCTTTATTTTAAAATGGTGTATAGATATTGTTTATGACATAAATGTCTGATGTTTCCGATGTAAATGTAAATTTTCATCATTAGACTGGGCAAGTAGGAACTATACCCCGGCATGCATGTCATTGGTACATTTGATTTGTATTGATTTCAAATATGATCAACTTACTTCAGTTACTACTTTGTCTGTATTTTTACTGTTTAATTTAGTCTATGCAACTAATCAATACTTGATGCTCCAATGTACTCAATGTCTAACAAATATATTAGTTTAATGATGGTTGGCGATAATTATATAGGTTTATATGTTTTTTTTTGTTGAATTATAATTATATCTATTCAGCGCCGATCTGTTTATTTTAAAATAATTATTGTCTGTTAAACATATAAATACCGTAGTCTGATTTTACCATGCAGTTATATTATACAGTGTTGTTTAACCATTACACGTTTTAAATGAAGATAAAACAATGTGATTTATGTTGAAAGATCACAAAATATACTGTGGTTTTGAAGATAAAAGTTAGTATGTGTTAAGGAGTCAAGAGCGAGTTACATTTAATGCATACTTATATATTGAATACTTACATCGGGAGCTACGTGGTGTGATATTTCTTCAGCAGAATCCGGGTCTCGCCTCTGTTAATCAATATTTGACAACAATTATTGAATGGTATTTTGCATGTAAACCAAACTGCATATGATTCTCAAGTCCTTAACACTTCGTTTATGTGCTTGTATATGTTTTATATTGATGACAACTTAAACGTTTCACCTTTCAATCCAAAACATTGATAATTTACATAGATGATGAACTCAGATTAGAGCTCGAAATCTATATATTGCTTGATACTGATCAATTAATTGCTTTTGATTAATTTGATGCTTCATAAAATTACTAGTATCAAACTTACTTCTGTTACTGCTCTCTTTGTCTTTTCATCCCTTGGTTCAATCTATTAAATATAAAAGCTAGTATTATCTGTTGCACTATACTCAATTGCTATCATAAAGTGCTAGTTGAATAATGAAATGAGATTGTTTGATTGTTCTCATATTTCACAGAGTATATTTAATCGGCGGTCTGTATGTCTTGAACTGAATCCATGTTTAACAAACTTATTATTTAAGGTCTATACACATACTGTAATCTGATTCAAACTCGTATATGTAAATGTACATGATCAAAGCTTAAATCAAAGTGGAAAATCACAAAATATATCTTATTGTATCTTATTATATCTTATATATTGAAAACTTACACCGGGAGCTATTTGCTGTGATATTTCTTCAGCGTGATCCGTGTCTCTTCCCTGTTAACCAATATGTGTGCTATTAAACATTAATTGAATGGTGTATTGCATGTGTCAGCATTGAACTTCTAAATAACGTTTTCAGAATGATGGCGACAAACTCATATTTTGGTCTATCAAAAACTACTAAAACTTTGATATTAGAATGAAAATCATAAATCTGAATATTTTAGAGAATACATACGCATATAAGTACTATTGATTGTTAGCGATTATAAATATGATGCCGAAAAAGCATAATTATAACCAACTTAATTCAGTTTCAACTGCCTTTCATTCCTTGGTTTAATGTGCTAAATATAAATCAAAGTATCATATGCTATAATGCACTTAAAACAATCATAAAGTGCTAGTTGAATAATGGACAGGATTGTTAGATTAATAATATATTTGAACATATTCAATATATCTATTCAGCGAGGGCCTGTATGTTTTGAAATCAATCAATATTAAAGTTATTAGTTGAGTTCTATAAATAAATATATAGTGTACGAATTTAAGTATATAAAACTATTTTGAAATATACATGCAAAAAGAACAAGTGAAAACTTACATCTGGTTCAGTGGATGCCGCCTGAGATAACTGGTCAGCGTTGTTGGTCTCCTCTTTCTGTATCACATACATCACATACATTTAAACATATTTTTAAAAAAGTAAGGACACTTATTTTTGCAAATGAAGTTCCTCAAATAAATAAGTGTTTTATAAGTTAAAGTGTATGTATTCAATAGCGAACATACATAAATATAATCTATATAAACTAATGTATCACAACCTACATCAGAGGCCTGTAGTTTTGATATTTTCTCAGCGGATTCTGAGCCTGGTTTCTGTGATTAATTATATGATATTCTTAGCATTCACTGAATAGTGTAATGCATATATATTATCATTCTTTGAAATAATGGAATCATTAATATACTTATATAGTTAATACTTACAACAGGTGCTACTCGCTTAGGCATTTCGTCAGCTGGATCCGTGCCCCGTCCCTGTTAATAAATATGTGATATTAAACTTTTTATTGAATGGTGTTTTGCATGCATCAACATATTTGTAAAATGATGGGAGTACAAACATATTTGGATATATCTAAAACTACCAAAAAAATTGATATTATAATGAACATTTAAAATTTGATTATGGAGAGGATACATGGACTTAAATTGGTACTATTAATTGTTATTGATTACACATAATTGTTACTATAAGTTATTAACAAACATACTTCTATTTTAACTGCCTGTGTATTTTCATCCCTTGGTTCAGTCTAATAAATATAAAACAGAGTATCATATGAATCAACGAACTCAACAGCTACTATAAAGTATCAGTTGAATAATGGAATAGGAATAATATATTTATGATATATATATATATATATTGAGTATATTTATTAAGAGGGTCAGTATTCATTGAGCTCAGTCACTTTTTAACTTGTTATTTCAGTTATTCCGATTTATACTCAGCCCTACATATAAATGATACGATTAGCATTGTGTCTAAGCATTGGAATTATCCAACACAAACTCAAGAATGGAAGTATGCAAAAAAGTATGCAAAAAAGAACATACAAGTGAAAACTTACATCTGATTCAGCGGTTGCCGCGTGAGGGAGCTGGTCAGCATTGTTGGTCTCCCCTTTCTGTATTACATACACGTATATGCTATTATAATATATTTTTAAAAAAGGTAAGTCACGTGTTTGAAATTTAAATTCATTGTGAAGTTTTATTAGTTGAAAATGTATATGTGTTTCAGTATAAATAATCAAAATTTTAAAGAAGTGCTCCGTGCAACATTGTATTTAGTCTGAAATTGACGTTTTACTTAGCAAAAAGGATTGGCAATAGGCCAAGGTTTGAAATTATTATGAATGCATTAATTCAATAGCTATATAGATGTATAGAGCATGGATATATAATTATGTGATGCGATGCAAAGTATATGCAATGCATTTTGGCGAAAATATATTCAGTCATCTTAACGCGTTGTTGCACGGAGCCCTTAAGTTAATATATACTAATCTTTTAACAACTTACACCAGAAGCCAGTAGTTTTGATATTTCCTCTGCTTTTTTTGTGTCTTGTCCCTGCGTAAAAGTATATGACATTTGCAGCATTTACTAAACAGTGTTATGCATGACTCTGTAATAAACCTTCAAATTAGGTAAGCAGTAACGTTATGAACAGTATCTGCTAGAATTGATCTCATTCTAAACTCATAAACATTTCTATAAACATTTCTGTGTAGTGTTTGTTAATGCAATCAAAATAATGGCAGTACACGTATATCTACTCTTTCTTTACTACAAAAACAATGGCATTATGATGAAATTGATAATTATGCAGAGGTTGCACAGCCTTAAATAGGATGTCTGTGATTGTTATTGATTTGAAATATATCAATTATCATAATTTGGTAAAACGCTGTTAACTAACTTACTTCCGTCTCGGTCATCTGGGGATTTTCATCTTTTGGTTTAGTCTATTAAATAAAAAAGAGAGGCTTATATGCAACTATACTTTACTACTAGGTATAGTCTCTACTAGTTTATATTTACATTCCTTGGTTAAATTTATTAAATATAAACAGTAGCAAGTTGTCGCTAGTTCATTTTTGCAATGAGATTATTAGCCTTTTGAATATATTTTAACAGTGTGTTTATTTTAGATACAGCCCTTCTAAAACAACTCAAACAGTGTGATTTATACTTAATTATAAATAATACATTCTACTCTTTCTCTGAGCATATAAATTAACTATACCCAGTGAAATTGATCAACTAATTCAATATTACAAATTGTTATGTGTTTAGTATAAATAAACAAATGTTATTTATATATACTAATATTTTGACAACTTAAATCAGAGGTCTTCTATTTTCAAGCGGGGTATGAGTTTTGTATAATAAAGTATAATGCATATTAATATAATGGATACTTACACCGGGAGCTAGCTGCTGATATATTTCTTCAGCCGGATCTGTGTCTCGTATCTGTAAATGAATATGTGATATTTAGCATTTACTGAATGATTTATCGCATGCATCTGCAATGAGCTTTATATCATAGCTTATATGAAAAACTAGCTTCACAAATCGTAAAAGTATTCTCAATTCTCTTAACATGGCTTTTGTATGTTTTGCACATTTGTTTATATTAATGGCCTATTGGTGACCCATTTATCTACACAATAAAACTAAAACATTGATATTGTACATACTTTGATTATAAGCTATTGAACGACTTATTTCAGTTGATAATATCTTTGTCTCGTCATCCCTTGGTTTAGTCTATTAACATTAAACATAAAATTATATGCCAAAATGCACCAAATAGCTATCATAAAGGGCTAGCTAAATGTTGGATTTTGGTTATCAAATTGGTGTTTATATATTAGGCAGCGACCCGTAACTCTTAAACTCCATCAAATTAGAACGTATAAATATGTAAACATGCAAAAAATAACATTCACGTGAAATCTACCATCTTATTTACGGGATGCCACTTGATATTTACCAATATATTGACAACTTACATCAAAGGCTAGTAGCTTAGATATTTCTTCAGTGGTTTCTGAGTCTTGTCTCTGTGTGTAAGCATATGATATTATATTATTAACATTGACTGAATAATGCATGCAATGCATGTAATGCTTATTACAAAATATATTTAGTATGACTGTTGTCTTCAAAGTGTAAAGTAAATCCATTCATGGTCGACCATTATATGTAAGGAAATCGTCATTAACTGTTACAAAATTCGGATTAATTATAGAGGGTTGATATTAAATATGATGTTTGTAAGCGTGTTCCCAGAAAAATCTATGACTGAAATAAAGGTAATTATATATAGGGACGAAATATAAACAAACTTTTGTTCTTAGTGATTACCTCTTTCGTTTGTTGGTCATGTGAAACCTCATTGGCAGCATCATCTTCTTTGGTTTTAGCATTGCCACTGAACACAAAGAGACAAATGAAGGTCATATATAAATGTATAAACTGAGACGAGTCACATAATTAGCCCCTAATTCATTTTTTTATTAATATACTTTTTTTATAGTCTTTTTTCTTTATGTATTAATATTAATAGTTTAGCTTGTTAAAGTTATTTAATTCAAATATATAGTTACTTCATCAAATATTTATAACACTTACGCTGCGTCCTTGGCACAGCCGAAATATAATCTGGCCGCCGCAAATATTTTATTTTTAATGTTCAATTTGCATCGTAGTTTATCGACGCCTATGGCCTCATTTATTTTAGCATCTGATAAAATCTTTGGTGATTTATGTTTTATTTCTGCCTTATAGCTATCACATCTTGTTTCAATTTGATCAAGGATAGTACTGTTATTAACAGTAAATGTAATAATATTTCTTTCCAAGTTGAAGCTAAATCCTTGAAAGACTTCACACAATAGTTGGGTAATTGATGGACATTTATCAAATTCTTCAATGCATTTCTCCTTTTTGGATCCTTTGAGTCGAACCCATGTTTTGTCTTTTTCTTCCTCAAAAAGACACTCGATCACTAGATCTGAAAGCACATAAACATCAACTATGATCAATAAAACCACTTGTATAAATTTAAGCAAAATTCAGTATAATTGTGTTGCTTAAAATGCTAGTCATGAATACACCGGCAATAGAATTTATTTTTGCATATATCCAAATGTTTATACAATACTTTTTCTCGATGTGTGTATTTAAAAAAGGTCCATCATTTTCCGTGCACCCATGCCACTTAGTAATATAGTTAACTTATTAAATTAATAAAATTATAAAGCAACTGGACCATCACAGGTCAGTCATCTCGGTGATCCAATATCCTATGGAACCAAATACTACACAAATAGCATTTTTGAAGGTTTTGAATAATAAAATCGTTTTTACTCATCGATTTTTAATATATGTATGTCGAAATATGATTTAAGTGATCAATTTCTGGCTAGTATGGTGTGTTATTCCATTGAACATTCGAAATGCCTGTTTTTAAATTAGTTAATATACGTTGCATGTAACTGCGAAGCGATTTAAACAGCTTTATGAAAAAAACACAACCAGATTGGACTCGTCGTCTACCTTTTCGTATTTCTTATCAATTAATTTGTTCGGATGTTTTAGGAAAGGACTCATTAGTTAGCTATAGATGTGCACTTTATTATACGGATAAATATTTTTCCAATAGAAAAAGTATGTAATTCACTAAACAATATCGACGGATCAATAGTTCGAACGATCTATGGATCCAATACATAAATGCATTATTATGAATGATACCAAGTGCACAGTGTAACCTTTTTCATAAACAAGTTACAGGTAAACAATAATGTTAACATGATCAACGCTTGTTGATGTATTTTATGAAAGCAAAGCCGGATAGAGACAAAACAGATTAAACGAGCTTATGTCACTTTCTATTGTGTGATATTAGAATATTGTTTTTCAAAATTTATTTTGATGTTATTACGGTTGTGATATTAAATTAAATGAAAAAAAAAAACAAACAGTAATAACGCATAACCTATTGTTTATCACACGAATTCCAAAAGCAAAAGTTTAACTTAAACCTAAAGCACACGTTATAAATAAATTAACGTGCATATTATTTAATGAACATGTATTTATATATAGCCATATGTATATGTTTAAGATAAGAACAGACATGTAGTTTAGACTTCTGGATTAAAAAAAAAAATATTTTTATGTCAAAACCTGTATTTGAATTTATACTCAATAAAAAGCATTATTTTTAGCAATAACATATTTCTATTTATGCCGTGCGTAATATGGTTTGTTGTAACACGTACATATAAACCGGATGTCTGTTAACAAATTATACAAATCAACGTCATTAAAGTGTCTGATTACTAGATATGCGTTAGTGGTAAGTAGTTATGAAAAATGGATAATTTTTGTATCAAACGAATTTATGCCAAGAGTGAATGCGAGCCATTTATCAACTTAACACAATACACGTGCAAGGTCCTCTTAGTATAACGGTTCAAAATTATAATATTTTTTTCCAATGCAACAATAAGTATAAACGACTATAGTAATATTTGCAACAATGTGCTAAGTCAACTTTACATGTTTCGTAAAAATGCATTGCAAAGTGTCGCGTGATTCTAGATCCATGTTACATATTCAATAAATTATGAGCAATCAATACGATCATAATAAAATTATTATTTGGCAACTTGCCAGCCAATCCTAATGTAAATAACACAGTTCATGTGCAATGTCCTCTTAGTATAACAGTTAAAAACTATTATAATGTTTTTCCAATCAAACAATAAGTATAAACGTCTTAAGTCACATATGTAGAGCTCCGTGCAACAATGTGTTGAGTCAAATTTACATGCTTCGCCAAAATGCATCGCAAAGTGTCACGTGATTCTAGATCCATGCTACATATTCGATAAATGATATTCAATCAATGTTATCATAATAAAATCATTATTTGGCAACTTGCCAGCCAACTCGTATGTAAATAACACAATATACGTGCAAGGTCCACTTATTATAACAGTTCTAAACTATAATAAAATTTTACAATTAAACAATAAGTATACACGTCTAAAGTCACATTTGTAGAGCTCCGTGCAACAATGTGTTAAGTCAAATTTACATGTTTCGCCTAAATTCATTGCAAAGTGTCACGTATTTCTAGATCCATGTTACATACTCGATAAATGAAATGCAATGAATGCAATCATAATAAAATCATTATTTGGCAACTTGCCAGCCAACTCGCACGTATGTTAATAACACAATAACGTGCAAGTTCCATTTATTAATCCAAAACTGTAATACATTTATCCATTAAGCAATAACTATAAACGTCTTAAGTAACATTGGTAGGGCTCCTTGCAACACTGTATTTAGTCAAATTTTCATGGTTTGCCAAAATGCTTTGCAAAGTGTCACGTGATTCTAGATACATGTTATGTACTCAATCAATGATATGCAATCATAATAAAATCATTATTTGGCAACTTGCCAGCTAATCCGTATGTAGATAACCAATTTAAAAACATGTATTGCCCCTTTTCTCAAAAGGTCAATTTAAAACTTAATACAATGTTGCACGGAACCCTCCATTTGCTATGTTAAGGTAACATACGATATGGCGGATCTTCATCCGATTCATCGGTGTCTGAGTCGGGCGTCGTTGCCGCCGCCATCTACAGCAGTAAAAAAAATGAAATGCAATAAAGTACAATGCTAAAACATATCAATATATATATATATGTGTGTGTCTACATTAGGGATGTGTCGGGTCGGATATTTTGCTACCCGAACACCCGAAGTTGATACCCGACCCGTCCCGATTTCTGACCCAAAGTTCGCAGAACATGATGTCGTGAAACAACAGCAGGATATGCTATACTTTTATTAAATATGCTATAATTTTTATAATTTAATGTAAGATAAACAGAAATATTATGTTCCGATACCGCATTTGCGCGAGGTAGAGGACTAGTAATTTAATTTTCTGTTTCTGTTTGAATCGGATTTCGGCGCATGCAAAAACATGCTGATTTCAGGCTTGATTTTATGCTTGGTTTATACGGATAAGATCTCGGTTATCCCTACGTTTGTTCTCATACAGCATACAGAAAGAAAATATGTTGGAGCTGTGCAGAGGCGTGTTCCTTTTGTATTCTCTTTGATACAAAATAACAATTTTTATCGAAAAATGTTCATACTTTCAGATTTACCGTAGTGTGATTTTCGATTGGGTTTGTACGGAAGAGTTTTCAGTTGACCCCAAATAATTCTGTTTTCCTTAGACTTTAGGTAAGGACATATATTGAAGCTGTGCATTTGGATTTTTATTGGAATTTGTGATTTTTTTATTGATTGGGTTATGTACGAGATCTGTGCTATTGTTGGTATTGAAATTTAGAATATAAGGGGGCTCCGTTGAGGTTACCTTCAACAAATCCGAGCCTACACGTAACTTATAATGAAGGAAACGCAGAGAAATTGTATTTAGGTTTCATTGAACCTTGTCAAATATTCAAACTTGAACATCAAACATTTTAAATCGTTTAATTACCGAATTTATCATAGAAGTGAAATAAAAACTTTTTGAAATTAAGAAAATAATGAGATAGCATGAGAGATAGCATTTGTTATATTTGTTTAGATTTGATTTGAACATATTTAATAAACCATAAGAGCTTACCTTGACTGCTGCTATTTATTCTGACTACATTTCGCAAACTATCCAGTTCTTAAATTCTTTAATTGAAACGTATTTTAAAATCAGGATTTCAATTCATAACACGCCTAAACCAGTAATGTATCGTTGCTCAGGACGATTGTGTTCGAGATTTGACCATAGCAATAAAGAACGGAACACAGTCACATTGGCTTTTTAAATGCGTTTTCTGCGTCTTAAACATATCTAGATTATCATCATATGTATGATATTGGATATCAAGAGTTGATACTTTCCTGGTTTTATATCTGTACAATTTTGTTTACTTTTTTTTTGTTTTTGGTGGCGGAACATACCCTATTTTTGTATATAACGATTGTTTACTGATTATACTCATGCTCAGCCTGATGCAAACGGAGAACATTTCTGAAAATATAAACACATATATCGAAATTATGTTAGTTACCCCAATTGAATCATATTCAAATCATAAATTATCATATATATAATTAAAATCACGAATAACCGAAATGGTTAGGATTTCTTTCTCAATATTTAAAATGTTCCTGAGAAATAAAAATAACGTAAAATTGGTATTCGGGAAAAATAATCTAATCCAATAATAAAATTGACGGGCAAACATGACTAATTTAAAACAGACAGTTTTAGATATTGCATATACTAAAACATATATCAAATCAATCGCTTGAACACTGACAATTGTCACCTCCCATTATGATTTATAGCATTATATAAGAAATGCAATTTATTCATACTTTATTCCTTTTAGTCATTTGCTGAATTGAGGCAAAATATAAATTTCATGGGCACATTTCAATGCATTTAGAGCGTATTTAAGAAGCATGTGAAATGCAGACCAGAATCATCTTATTCGATAACACCTATTTCTGGGAAATAGGTCTTGAGCAATAATAACATAATATATAGGAGCTTTATCGATAATATTTATCAAAAGGTAAAAAAGTATTATTGAATGATAGGTAAACACTTATTGAATTGTAATAGGTCGACTTGCCCGTTTTATTCAGGTTATCTAAACATAAGTGTTATTGGAAAAATCTATAAATAGTTTATAAAGTATATAATCAATCATCGAATAAAAAGGGTGTTTTGGGGTCATTAACACAACACAAAACAATTAATGTTGCATAATAAAAGTCCCAGGTCTGTGCATGATTACAGACTCGCCATACATGTTTCTGTAATCAATATTTGACCGTTTTACAAACACGTCATTAACACGTGAGATCATAAAAATAATTTTTTGAGATCGCTACTTGGCACGATTTCGCGTTTTGCGAAAAATCAAACGGACATCTGCATATTATTTGAATATATTAATATACCAATCTAGAAATTGTGTCAAAGTTCTACTTGCTGATCACAAAATTAACACTATTTTATTTATGTACAATAAACTGTTTTAGCACGACGCATTTTATTTGCGCGGCCTTTTATGAGCACCGTGTTCAATCTTACTCTGTTTTAGAATATTGAAAAGGATATTACAAAATGTGTTGTTTTTAAAATATGATAAAATAAAAATAAATATGAAGTGCCGGACATGTAGTGAGGATAAGTTATCGAATGAATTCATGCCATATGTCGCATCGGACAAGTGTTCACACCCTCCGTATATATGCCTTCGTGTATGTATATTTTTCTCTGTATACAACAGTATTTGAAACGTGAATATATTTATTATTACTAAGTTCCTGCTCAGTAAATATACATCTTATTTAATTACATATTAACCAGTCCTAGAATGAAGTTTCTAATATATTTGTTAATATTTATTTATAAATCTCAATAAAGTTTATTTTAAAACTATTCACTGTTAAGTAAGCCAATGTAGGATGAACATGTAGAACGGATAGTTGAAACAGAACTATTATGATGATAAATTGTGTTTCGATGTAATTCCAATGCCTTTCGTAAACAAGGCCAAAGTTGTTCGTATTGTTAAAATTTATTGAAACAGTGTGGCATACTTTAATGAGTCGCTTTTTAATTACCCGGAACCCAACTGTACTGTAACTATCTTTTTATTATATCAATTTAAATTCCACGCCAGCAGATAATTGAACGAACCAAAACGTTCATGGTCAGATAGCCATACTAGCTATGTCACCTAAAATTCAATAAACATAAAGGTTGAAAATAATTATTAGTTGTGTCATATATATGTGTCATAAATTAAAGTATTGAGCCTTGTCCCGACGCAATAAAACCAAGCTGAATGAATTTATATTTTTATTGAATTAACAATCAAACCAACGACATAAATACACGCATTTATTTGATCGAAACCACAATATTACCAGAAATATTACTCGTAATCGACGATACCCCGTGCGAATAACAATCGCACAAAAAGCAAAGCTCATGGCGCGCTCACTACGCCAAATCACCGATACGCGACTCAATGTCGCCCGAATTCCAATAACGTCGATACAGCTGCGGGGATGATTTGATCAAAACGACAATTATGTCATTTAAGTGAGAGATCATATGTTTGCTGGCGAATCGACCATACACCACTAAAGTTCTGTAATGAATTGGGCGCTCGTATGTGCACCGACAATTTTGTCGAGAACACCTTTCTGTTCGGTCGTCAGGAGGACTTTAATTTCCAGCGAAACTTTAATTTCGCTATCGAAAGATTAATTTTTTGGATCATGTGAGTATTCTATATCAAAATGTCATTTGGCGTTTTTTACAGTGTATCTTATACATATGTATAGCAATATACTCATAGGCCATCTCACCAATCTATCCAAAGCTTTTTAAGCAGTTTTATTCAATAGTGTAATCGCAATAAGCCTTTTAATCCCCAAGTTGAGTTCATGACTCAACTCACGGATAATGTCACTAATACACATAAGGGAATCAAAAGAAGCATGCAATATTATTATTTGAGGCCGAATCATAAGTTATGGTCATTAAATTATCTTAAATAGACTATTTTGTCTAACATCATCAGAGGAATTAATCTTTCGCTAGCAAAACTATTGTTTAGTTCAAATTAAAGATTTGCTGCCACATATACAATCCTGTTTTATTATTTAACAACAGCAAATCAAAGCCTTAATTAACAAATTGATAAAACATATATTTAAGTTGCCTTTATAATCATGAATCATTGATATCTTTAATAAAAAAATCCCTTCATAATTCGTATAAAGTGTTCTGATTCATCTGAAACCGATTTCACCGAACTATTTACATTTTATAGACAAACAAAGAACAAATAAATAGGACATATCAATTTGAACATAACGCTGGTAGACTTTAAGTACACAGATTCAAACATAAATGTTAACTCCCCCGTACAAATCACAACCAAAATTCCTGCCTAAACAGAGTAGATAAGCACATTTATCAAACCTGAACATCATTATTTTTAAGTCGTTGCAACTTGATTATTCGAATACACTTAAGCTACACATCCCTGGGTTTCAACACACAACACAACTTCACTTCATTGACAGCATGGTGAGACATGACTGTTAAGCAAATTTAAATTAGAACCCTGCAGCCGGCAGGTGGAAAATTGCAATCAGAGTGAATAACTTTAAATTGATTTGAACAGTGATTCAAGACTCTTTATAAAGCATTTTGATATATTTGACATATTACACTATTTTCAAAAGATATAAAAATGGCTAGAACGAGTTTTAAATGCATTTAAGATTTTGAGGCTTGGCTTATCTTTTATTGCCATTTTCATCGAATTACACTTGTATTCAAATAATTTCTACGCTCGCGTCTTGACTGGAGAAAATAATAATTATAACAACTGTTGAAGAGAAGATAAAATGATGATATGGGCATGTTCAAATATCGTTATATCATACAGTGAGTTGATTTAAACATTCACGTGAAAATAAAGCGGAGAAAATATATATTCATCATCTGGTAATTACCCATGATCAACCAAAAATGAATTTAAGCAGACTTGTGAGTTGTACAAAGGCACGATTTTACTTTTGTGAAAAGTGCACAGTAAACATTACGAAGTGGCCAGGTTCGCATGGAATAGACTCCTTTTAATACGCTTTAAACACTATATGTTCTACGCACCTCCTTAGATTTAAATCTGATATTTGAAACAAAATTGAAAATGTTTCAGTGTATAACCCACTATGCTAAAGAGAAAGGAAAATGCCCATACAAGAATTGCAACGCACCGCTGTCTGTAGATATGAAGACGATTCGGGAATTCGAAAACATACTGAGGATAATGTTTTCAGAGGTAATTCAATTTTATATCTGAATATTGATAATTGTCTACGCACAAATTATAATTATACTTATTATGAATATTTTCAAAAAGAGTGTATAATTTAACTTATAATGTTTATTTTTGTTTACGATGAGATAAAATTATATTTGTCGAAACTAATTCTAGCCCTTTTGATTTATCATTTAGATAGAGGATGCTGAAGGAGCGGAGGCTCCTGTGGTTCGACCATTGGACAGTGATCCCATTGTGTGTGTTGTTCGGATTACCGGAGAATCTGATTTCTTTGTTTACGAACCGAGAAAGACGATCGTGGCTCTGAAAGATGAAA
Source organism: Hydroides elegans (assembly GCA_001703475.1). Taxonomy (NCBI): domain Eukaryota; kingdom Metazoa; phylum Annelida; class Polychaeta; order Sabellida; family Serpulidae; genus Hydroides; species Hydroides elegans. Next base: position 37,662 of record LQRL01091682.1, on the reverse strand, counting down.
TAAAACAAGAGCTTGACATAGGACCTGAAAAACAAGAGCTGATCTACAAAGGGAGAGAACTTTGCGTAAGTCAAACTTAATATATATAATTCTCTCATGTGCGATTAACATAACACGAAAGTGTTGACACTTGTGTCACTAACCCCTTCTCTATAAAGTCATTTCAGTGATAGTTAATTCATAGGCTACTTCCTTAGCAAACATGTTTTAATTAATATTGAGATGGATAGCATCATATCTCTTTTCAATATAAATGATGAAACAAACTGCATGTATCTTAAGGTCTTAGGGTTACAACAAACTCTGTGAAGTATGATAAAATATCAAGTATTGATCTCATATTGATACTAATAATTTTGCCTCCGAACTATTATTGAAATATTACCAAGTAAGAACTGCGTTTTAGATTATCTCATATAGATTTAGCTCAAACAATCAGAGTCTAATGCTTCGGTGTTTCTATTTCATAATCAAAATTGTGGGCAACAAAATGCATTCTTTGTTTATATATTAAGTATGATAAACGCAATAATTATAAAGTAGTTATAGATAATCACGCTGGATAAATACGTATATAATACAATGGAGAAGTTTATTATGTTTTTAACAGGAATATGAAGATGCCACTGGAAAACTAGCTTGTCTCTCAGATTACGGTGTAAAGCCGAACGAAAAGATCAATTTGATTGTTTTACTTTATGCGATTCCGGCACATCTCAACGAAGTTACGTTTGACCTATCTTGGGATTATCCGGCGACTAAAAAGGACTATTTAGACGCAACTTGTCTCGTGTTTGAAGGCCAAAGGTTTATAAAACTAGTTGACTTTTCCAATTCATATATGGCTCCTTCGTCGGCTGAAACTCTCATAGGTGTAGAAGAAAAAAGAGATCGTCTTGTGTCGAAATTCAACGTGGATGAAAGTCAGATATCCATAAAACACACCTCTGATAAGCATATGGACGACATTGGCCGAAAGGGAAAGCATACAATCAATGTGTTTTTGAAGAGATTACCCAAAAACATTACTCATATTGTCTTTGTTTTAAGTGCTTGGGAGCATCCTACAATATCGAAATTCCCAAATCCAAGCCTCAAATTCTACGAAACCTCACGACCATCCGTTAATCTTTGTGAAACCACATTTACGCATGCACTGAATTCCTCAGCCGTTATCATGTGCTCTGTTACTCGCAAAGGAGACATTTGGACAATCAAAAGATCGGGTCAGCTCTCGTCAGGGAACGCCAAACAATATGGTCCAATGAAGTCAGCTATCAAAGAAATCATAGCGCAAGTTCAAACAATTCAATTTTATCAAGCATTCACGTGTTACTATTTAGAGATAAAACTTACAAATAACATGTGTAGACAGCAATGCACCAGTGCATTACTGTCTACACATGTTTTATCCTCTTTGTACGATGCTTTAAAACATTTGTTGTGTCCTTCAACTGATCAATATAGCTACATTGGAGCGGCAAAAAATGATTGTCTTTATCATATTACAATCTTAACGCATGTTGGATTTTTGATTTTCTTTTATTATTTTAGGACGAGTTTGGGACAAGACATTGGAGAAGGTGAAGTATTATAAGTATATAACTATGAATGATAGAGTTCATCTTATTTCGTTACAAATGAACACGAAGTAATAAGGTTTTCAATATTGAGCATTGCGAGTTCATTTATCTTATTTACAATAATGCTAGTAGATTGTTGTCAGGTAATAAAACATGTTAATATATATAATATATATACATTATTGTTATATATATATTTACAAAATGATACATTTATGTATTCAGATCAAAGCGAGGCAATCGAAATCGCATTTTCCTTCGACACCACAGGCAGTATGTACTCTTGCCTCAAAGAGGTAATCTCATCACTGACTTTTTCAGAATCACTAGATATGTAACGGGTAAACTATTGAATTTATTTGGAAGTCTTACGATTGCACAAATAGTATTTATACATATTTTTTAGTTTTAAATTTTGAAATTAAATAGGCTTAACATTTCATTATAAATGTTGACAATCTTTGAATTACTTATGCTATGGCCAAATGGCACATTTACTGGTAATGAATGTACACGCTAACATCAGTATGTTCCTGACAGTTACGAAAACGACTGAAGGAAACGATTACGCGTCTTCTTAAAGATATACCAAACATTCGAATAGCCTTGATGGCGCATGGCGACTATTGTGACTGCCGTAAAAACAACGTCTTGAGAACGCTGGATTTTACAAATGATGTTTCAATGTTGACACGCTTTGCCGATGAAGCGCCATCCACAGGAGGTGGTGATGCACCTGAAGTAAATAGCATACATATATTAGTATAAGATTTTATGAATACGTCAATTGCTATAAATTGGTTTTAATTATTCATTTAAATATCAAATAGGTTCAAATACAATATGCCACATTAAATATCTAAATATGATAGAAGAACAGCAACCGATTTTATTTAGATTAAAATACAAGAACGTTGAATGACCCAATGATATTAGAAACTATTCCGAATCCAGCTATGCATCCACAATGATATTCATAGTTAAATATCATGTAATATTATGTTTTCTTTATGGTTTGTATTTTTTTATGAATTTGCTTTATTGTCTAGTGTTATGAATGGGTATTGAGGCAGGCGAGTGAGTTGGGTTGGTCTGTGGAAGATCAGTCGCAGAAGTCATTGGTTGTAATAGGAGATGACGTTCCACATCCTCCGTCCATGACGGACCAAAATATAAGATGGAAGGACGAAATAAAGAAACTAAAAAATATGGGAATAAAGGTATTTTATATTGACATTACACAATTATTACTTTCCAATAAGTATTATTCAATTAGTCAAAAATAGAACTATTCATTTGATACCTCTAAGTGAAGATATATATCATGACCACATCTAAATTGGCCAGACTGTTATCTATAAATAAACCTATTTACAATGCTGTTTTCCAGATTTTTGGGGTGCAGGCAAACTATTATGCTTCGGACGCCCCATTTTACCAGATGATATCCGAATTTACGGGTGGTGCATACATCGATTTTAAAAATTTCCATTGCATCTCTGATATGTTTCTTGCATGTGAGATCAACCGTTTTTACGTCTATTATTAAGCCATATTCTATAATTTATAGTAACATCAAATGAGTCGATAGGACAAAGTAAAATACATGAAGAAAAACTATGCATTTGATAGTATGTTTGTTGCATCTTATTATACAAAACAACATTTAAAATACATTAACAATTATTATTCTTTGTATGAAATGTGATAAACTATGTTATTTTAGAAATAAAACTCATGTACACGGAATATCAATAAGCACAAAATAGTTACATATTAATTGTTGTTGTAGCCGTTGCAATTGTTACCGATTATTATTTTACAACGAGAATAATATATCAAAATTATCCAGTGTGCTACAAGTGTGCAGGGGATGAGAAATTCGATGAGTTCACGGAAGAAGTGAAAAGTCGGAGCACTAATAGCAGTGACGTCATAGATATTCTTCAACAGATTGCACAGTCTGGAGGAGCAATGGGAGGCGAAGTCGATGTGAGTAATGTAGATTATCGTTTATATCTATCGTTTTGTACGTAAATTAACACTTCCGACTTTATTTTAAATAAATTATTACTAAACAATTTTAAACATATTTTAAAATTAAATAAGTTAACATTAGATTTACTGACATGCGTCTGTTTTAAATTTATTGATTTATAAATTATCGGTTCACTCATAAGCAGGCCATTTGTTGTGCAGATGAATTAAAATTACCATTGTATATACCATTGTATATATTGTATATTTTTCAATTAATATTATACATACAACACTCCCGAAAATCATAGTTCGTGTTCGTCTTGCTCAAACGTGGTCCATACAAAATTTGTAATTTGTAATATTTTTGAAATCGACCTTAATCACTTGTTTTTGTTTTGGGGGTCACTTATTTAGGGTAACCCTATTCAAATAAGCCCAGTTAACAATTGATTTCTGGCATAATTGGTTGGCATAAATCTTTGTTATAAAATCTCTGTTGCGGATCTAACCAGCGATACCTTTAAGGCATAACAGTAGTAAAGTTTGTATACTGGCCATAACACAGCACAAAATGTGTATAGGTATTTTTAAGACATTTTAATATTTAAAAAATTTACGCGTTTTGGGCTTGGTGCCCTATTTCAAAGGTACCGTTACTTATATGCTATTTATGAACATGACTAAGACCCCACATTCGCTATACTGAGTGTTTGGTTTTATTACGAATTGCGAGACGAGGAGTGTTTTCCTGAACGACGAGAAAAACGCAAGTTTACACTGTGCACGAAAATGTCGATCGTGTTATCGGTTTAATTAAGTATATGAATTTGCTTATCTTATCATGGGTTAGTAACTTAAATAGAAACATAATCAATGTATCATTCAAGTTAGGGTGGCAATGATAAAACATGTTTCAATATATTTAAACTGTTGTGTTTTATAAGAAATCAATCATTTTGCCCCTGTAATATTACTTTTTCAAATGATCCGAACAAAAACAATAAATATGAAATTAGTGTTCAAATCATATCAAACAAAGTATTTCTAATGTCTTAAAATTATTTATTTAACCTTTTGGGAGCTGTTAGAATTTTAATTGCCATATTCGAAACGCAAACTTGGCACTAACTGTATCTAGATATTAAACAAATATATATATTGAGTATTAGATAGAAAAATGAATTTGTGATACCATAGGAAGTTGCTTTCACGTAGCCACCTTCATACAAGAACACCCAATGGGTTGTTTCTGACCAGGCGTGTTTGCCTGCGCGAAACAGTCTAAGTTTTAACAAAAGAAAACAAGTCCTGAATGATGTGATCCACTCGACAGAAAAATATGATATGAGAGTTAAATTACTAACATTTTAGTTAGCACAAATTATCTTAAAGCGTATTCATGTCGGTTGGTTAACTTGCAATCAACATTTTGTTATGATAGGTTATGTGCTCTAACACAATACATTGCATTTCATTATTGCCAAATACTTTTACAGCGATGGAGGGTACATGCACCATGGTGGGATCCGGACAGATTAGATAAAGGGCGGACGCGATTCAGTTATGACCAATCTACCAAAAAATGGACATATCTGTCAGATGTAATTGATACGAGTGATGGGAGTGAAGAGAGTGATGGGAGTGAAGAGAGTGATGAGAGTGAAGAGAGTGATGGGAGTGAAGAGAGTGATGATAGTGATGAAAGTTGCGGGTTCGAGGAGAGGGCTGGGAAAGGTCTCGGTGACAAGAATGAATGTAAAACATCCTAAAACAAGGCGTTTCAGGAGCAAAAGTTACCTGTTCCATAAAAGTCCTCAAAGTGCACAGAACAAAATAATCACAGGCAACTGAGGCAAAATTTGATCTTACATAGATTCTTAATAGCATAAAACAGGACATATACTTTTAGTTTAAGGTGATAAGACTTATTTATATATATTTAGACGGCGAAGTAGCATTGCAATGTGATAACACTTACGGTTATTGTTATTTGAATTGGTATAAAAGGTATGTAAACAAGTTGAAATGTGAAAGAAGATTTTAAAATTTGATACTTATATTTGATACTTAAATGCGTTTAAGGAATCGATAAGAATACTTGCACGTGGTTTGTTATAATAAAGATATGTATACCAAACCGTTGACAGAGATTTACATGGTATACTTTAAAGAGGGCTTCCGACATGATTTTGTGTCGAACACACCTATAATAGAGTGACTATGATAACTGGTGTTTAGCACCTAGATAATATTCTAATACAATATAATATATATCAATGCTTATGAATTCACATCTAATAGATATAACAATGAATTTACACGTAAGATAATCAAACACTTCTCGAAATATTACAAACCAATTAAGTAGTTATAAATAATATGGCTAGTGGTGGAAAATCAAAATTTTGTGAATAAACCAGCTTTGTTTCATTGTTGTGTCAACTTGGAAAATGTCATATATATATAGTTGTATATACTTGTCATAGAATAATTGTGATGGTAGTACTGTGTGCATTACTAAAAATATATTTGCTCTTTTAATGAGTATAGTTTGAAACCAATACCAAGAATATTAACTAACCATTTGTGTTTCCATTCTATTATAAAAAAGGGTTCAACAATTGTATTATGTTTATATCTATAATCAATTTGTGAAATGCGTGTAACTGAATAAAAAAGTGCACCGCATTGTAACTAATTTATATATTCGAAACCAACATTTAAGTTTGAAAGTTATATATCTTTCTTATTATGATTAATTGTTGTGGTATGTAAATATCATAATTTTGAAAAGAGCAGCATAACGAATTGTCGATGTTATAAGTTAAATTCACATATTAAGGTACTAAAAACATTGCCTTGCGTATAAAAAAGCCCTCACGAGCTTTTCCTAAAACATGTTCCTAAGCAAATCTCGGTTGCCTTGTAAATGTTGATGAAACGTTGTTAACTTCGAAGAATACAGTTTTGAATATTTTTGTATATCGCTACCAAAACATTGTGAATAGATGAATTGGTAAATTTGCTATTGTCTTAATTATAAATTGTAATATCATAAATAAACTGTTTTACTAAACATGATTGCATTATTGTAAACTTGCTTATTTTCTATTTCAAACTTGTAAAGAAAGGATACTCAGCAAAACTTTCTTGATCATGTGACCACCATTTAGCAACATGTTTTTTCATATAAGTAAGGAGGTTTTTTGTGATTTTTTTAAAAATCGGTGTCATAAAGTGTCCTTAAAATAAGATTAATTTTTAAGCAGTATACTTACAAATATTAAGAGTGAATGAAACCTAGCCTTAAAAAAACTAAATTCGATCAATTTCTACATTCGGCCTATCTTATTTTGATATGTCCAACTCTTGCAATATGATTTTAACACTATCGATTCTGGTAAGAAGTTGGGATAAATACTTACATTGAAATAAATCTGCTTTGTATAGATTTACTAAATACAATAATGTGTGATGCTACTCTAGTTGAAATAAATTATCATAACACTTATTTCTAAAAAAAAAACAGTTTCATTCTTTGGTCTTTTAGAATATAAGAACGTAACATTTTGTCCATAAAAATGTCACAGCTGTACATATGAATTCACATATCACTTTAACATTGTTTTTAAATTTTCGTCAACAGTAATTGAACAAAGTGCATGTCATTTTGCCAACGCCTCTTATACATAGACTCGATTACATACAGTAGTACTGTTCTGTCTACATAGTCAATGTCGCAACCCCTCACATTTAAGTAAAGGAATCCATCGTTTTAATAACATTGTTATATGAACTATTTATTAAAGTTCATGGTTAAGATGAAGAGAGCGATATCCCTTCATTGTTTGCTTTGCTTTTAAGTTTAATTCCTGATTTAGTTTATTTGTGAAGTACCTTCAGTCTAAATATATTCAAATATATCTTGTTCAAGTTAGGTGTTTCTTATTTGTATGCTACACTTCAGGTATCAATATTTTTTTTCGAAAGAGACATACAACTTCAGAGCAATATTCTATGACAAAATCGAACTTTATTATAAGCAATATTTATAAGAAAATTAATTTGGCATCATAAACCATTAATATCAAATTTTTCAGCAATTTTCCTTATCCAAGTGATATATTTATACGCGAAACCTATCACACGTGGTCATTGGACATCAGATTCTTTGGATATCGCATCACTGGTTGCCGTTCCACTAAACTTCGCTTCCACTGGTTTCCTATCTTGATCGGTTGCCATTGAAACGGTCGAGGATGACCTTGTTAGAGGTCGACTTTGATCCGGACTCATATCCGATGTTGAAAACGAGGGACAGGTTGTCCGTCTGACACGAGGACCCATGGGTTTGGGCCGCTGAATATTTTTCAAATGTGCCAAGTAACTCGCTACCATTTTCTTGTCAATATAGCCGGTATCTTGTAATATAGTCTGAGCTATTTGAGCACAGTCTACCGCTTTGTCTAAGTGGAACGAGCGAACAACTTCCAGGGTTTGGTCACTACTGTCGAAGATCTTATACATTGACCAATGAAGACAGCTTTTATAGATCGACAGATTCACTTGAATTCGCAAGCGTTTGTTTTCTGGCCGATCGGCTAGGGCCTGCTTATACATCTGTTTGGCTTCTTTAAGGGCCCGTGTTGCATCCTGAAGTGCATGATCAGTGCATGTTTTATAAGGAAACGTTGGACACGTAAAATACGAAAGTCGGATGTCCAGATGAAGACGAACGAGCTGAATCTTAGCGATGACAAGCCGGATGTCATAGCAACCAATTCCATGGTGACACTGTTCGAAATAAGCAATGCTTTCTCGGAAATGATGTTTTGCGAGTTTGCGTTCCTTTTTGTGGGGTATTTCATTGGAGGTTAGTTTCTCTCTGTAGTAGCGTCCGCGCGCGTAATGGTAGTACCCCAAATGCTCTTTTCCTAAACATCCGAAACTCGATATTTCGTTAAGGTATCCTTTTTTCTCGCATTGGTCTAGGTGAGCCTTTGCTGAATCGAATTGCGTGAGATCAGTATATCCATTGGCCAGGAAAGACAACAGGCGACTCAATGAATATTGTTTTTGATCAGAATCAATCATGCCTTCTACATATTTGAACCTTTTATCCAACTCACCGATATCTCTACGAATCAATTCATGACTTTTCAGCGTATTATTATCCTCTAATTCTATTTGACAATACACGTTTTCAAGCTGATGTCCTCTTAATATATATTCAACTAAATGTTTATTTAACAACTGCGCATGCGCAATGCATTGTGACGTCATTTCCTCCAATTGTTTGTAATCTTCACGTGATTGACAGTTGCCCTTAGCAACACAGAAGAGTTTTTCGAGTTGGCCTAATTCTTTGCTTGGGATTGTGTCGATTCGATCAATCAGTTGGAATTCTTCACTTTGAGTCAGAAATTCCGATGCTTTTCGTTTTAAGGAAGCCATTCTACTATATTAAAAAATAACACTATTTCTTTATCTTATCCTTTACTTTACAGAAAATGTCATTTCTAATCCAGTTTCCTTATTTGAATAATCAGTGGTTAATGTCATATCATATACATACATGTATGTGTCCTTTTAGATGTTAATATACTTTCTCTTTGTTTTTAGATCGAACAAGATCTTATCGGTGATTCAATGATCACCCTCTAAGAGATATTATGTGTAAACCATGTCGCAAATGTTGAACAAACAATAAAAACACGTTTCTGTGTTTTCTTATAACCAATAGGTATATCTTAGTTAAATATACAGTTGATAGAAACAAGCATATATTTCGAAATCGCATAATTGATATAACCACAGTTCCGTTGGGAATCCATAAAATCGAAAGTTAACATTGGCCTTGTTTTGAATAATTAATAAATATATCACAATTTGAAACGATACAATTTATATTATTCTTTCTTCAATGTCTTACATGCTTATATCATAACTACATGTACATGTCTATTCATCTGGAAGGTTCACATTAGAAATAGTATCTGCAATATTGATGTATTGATTGGATCAATATTTCATATTTACCTTGCCATTTTGACAATCGCAGTTGTTGTTTTGCGTTTCAAAGGAACCTGGTTAAACGTGTGTTACATTTTTTTTATGCTTTAATCCTACATAGTCACCATTAGATTACGCAGTCGGTATATACATGTATTTTCATCTAACAATCAAGTATTCAATTAGGTCATTCAATTTGATTCCGATTATTTAATTTCATGTAATATATTCATCTATATAATCACATAAAGTTAATAAGGTAAATCCTGCGATATTGCTTTCACTAGATTTTATTTTAAATTTGCTGCGATCTCTAACCAGTATTTATTCTATATCTAGAACTGGTGAATTTTTATTTCCTTGTTGTAAATGATCATTACAGGTAAGTTATTGACATGTCATAAGTGTGTTTTCCCTTTCTTTAATAGGGTATATGCAGAATATACCTTCACATTGACGAAGAGCACTTCACGAACTGCTGTTCCAGACAAAAGGTGTTCCCCCACCTAAACCCAGCTGGCTTGGCATTTTTGAGAACATACGTTCTTGGAGCAGTACAATAACACATGTTTTCAATTTTCTCAATTTTCGTAATGTATTGGAACAATAAATAATTCGAAAATTATCAAACTTATCAAATGTGTGTTAAATGTGTGTAAATTGTTTTGCAATATATGATAGGTAATTTGGTTGTTGTGAAAGGGTTTCCTTTCTGTTCCAATCACTTTTTGAAAAATGTGTCGTTGGGTGCCCTTCATTGTCGCTTACTCAACAAAAATACTTGAGCAAACATGATATTATTCAAGATTTGCACTTGTTTTATTGATTGCTAGATTTCACCTAAAGCACAATGTTAAACCACCCAATGGTAGAAGTCTTGTTTGATATTGAACTGAACTAACACATAAAAAATAGGATTTTGCTATATTTCCAGATTTGTTTTAGCGCATAATTCAACCAATTTATTGGCATTCATAAAAACTCATTTCTTGTTGGTAGCTTTGAAGACTAAGAGGAACGAATGAATGAAAACAACAGTATATAAGACGTGGTCGTATACATGTAATTAAACAACAAAAGATTTATATTTGATAACCATTAGTTGTTATAAGACAACGAAAATAAACAGTATTCATTTATGAATGAGCAATTATTGGGTGATACGTAAACATATCCATTTCCAAATATGGATTTCAAGTATTTACTCCGTGTTAACACATATAAAATATACTCAATACAAAATCTAAACTGTTTATTTAGGACACGAGACTCATAAATACCTATATAGAGTGTCGTACGCCTCGGTCCTACCACTTTGACCCAACCGCTTCGGGCCCTTTCAGACAATTCGATACCATCTTCAAACAGATCCTTCGTCCTGTAGTCAAGAAACGTCAACCCCCTTGAAAAGACGGCCCACATAATATTACTATTTTTGTACATATTATTATCTGCAATCTTTTCGTTTACAAAAATATGCAGATATTGCAATCAACCGATAAAATTCAATTTGTTCCCTTGCATCGATTTTCTATATATTACAAATCATAACACACCCTTATATATAAACATTAATATAAAAGAGCTATCGAACGTGGAACATAGGATATTTTGATAACGATTTTATAAATGATAAAGAAGATATTTAACTTTTAACACACCCACCCCTAAATTGAAATGTCATTTTTCTTCGCCTTGCTGAAACCACTGAGAGGAATCCCTGGCCCCTAATTGGCTCATTTAAAGGTTTGTCTCATTTATACTGCACGCGTCATTGACGTCATCAATCAGGGCTCGCTTTATAAAAGCACTGTGACACATAATCAATACTCGTGGTGTCCAGTACCCCACTTCGCGTTGAAGCCAATTATTGTAACTTTATGTTTTAATGAAATATGACATATATATTGTGACTCAATTATTTGATAAAGCTATAACAAAGTAGCTAGACTATGTATATTCTGCCTTTATA
>LQRL01091644.1:2380-20394 GCA_001703475.1 Hydroides elegans | reverse complement strand
ATATATATAGGTAATATATGTAAATATAGGATGTCATTGATAAAGAATACATTAGATTAAGAATGTTTCATAGTTTTCTAAAGAATATCAGATTCAATATAATAACAGAAAAAAAACAGGAACACTATATGACAATACATATGTTACGACATTAAAACTATTTTATAACTGTTTGTGAATTTAATTTCAACATGATGAATGAACTGGCTTACAAGCATTATATTGATCGTATGTTCGGTTCTATAATATTTTATCCTCATATTAAACTGTACCATTTCTATCATTGATTGTCATTTCAATGCATGATGTCCCGTTCTCTTGATAGCTTGGATCGCCGCCTAGCTCAACCAGCATAGCTATTGTTTTTCGTCCAAACCTCTCTTTGCAAGCCTTATAAAGCACAGGCTGAAGCTCCTCACATGTAAGTTGACGTGCCATGGCTACAAGTACTTCGCCTTTATTTAAGCGTAATGCAAATTGATAGCGCATAATTGGCCATAATTATGGGGCTTTCACATTTCATTTTGCCTAAATTACTATAGAACCTTCAAATATAGAGTTGATAGTAGATACAGTGTTTTATATTTTCTTTCTAATATTAAATGAAATTGCCGTATATACTAGCAAGCCTTATGAAGCACAGACTGAAGCTCCTCGTATGTTAGTTGACGTGCCATGGTTACAAGTACTGCACCTTTTATTAGGCGTAATGTAAATTAATGGCACATCATTTGAAAAAAAATTATGGGGCTTTCACATTTCATTTTGTTCAAATTACTATTTAACCTTCAAAGATGGAGTTGATATCAGAAATTTTTTTCTCTAAATGACTAATCAACCTGCTTTTTATTTTATATATCGATCAATTTGACAGTTCTATTTTTAATGCTAATGAAAATCACCGTGTAGTGATAGAAACATACATAATGAAATTCTACAAACTAGTTAATAGCAATGGACAAATTCCAAACCAATACATAGTTAAATAAATTATGTAAGGTTACCATTCAAGTTACATTTCGAATATTAAACTACTTTAGCAACATATCATGTTTAGATCTTAAACCAATTTTTTTTAAAACTTAAACCTGAGAAACAAGTATAATCTAACAATGTTATAATGACAAGATAATAAAAACAGTACAATAAATAGCAAAACAACGACAGAGTTTGAATTACCATTCACATCGATGAGATCACGCGGCATATTTCCCCCAGAGAGCAAACTTTGATACTCGTTTTTACAGCCGGGTGAACCACAGATATAGTTGGTATGTTGAAAAGTTGATTTATTGCACCAGAAATGAGCCAGTGCCAATAGTGTACAGTCTGCAAAATAAACAAAAATGTATATATCTTCTTAATTTTACCGTGTTTTCTCTTCTTAAACTTTTCATATTTTAATACAAAAGATAAGCCAAATAATAAAACCCAAATGCACTATTCATTAAATAATAATAGCATTGCAAATTTATCAAATATATCTAAAACAAAGTTATGGTCTGGTGTTCTTTGCAGCAATAAGGCTATTATAAAGTTAAGACATGTTTTGACCTCGATATTATATCACTATTAATTGTTTATATTCATTATCCAGTTCATTTTAAGGAACATTTATATTACAGCCCTTAATAAAGAAACGCATACAACAAACATCACTTGTCGCTCCAATGTCGAGTCTATATAAAAGTTTAAAAATCATAAAGAAAAATGAAGTTATCATATACTTCTGCTAATCCTATTTATGAAAATATAAAAATATAAAAACACTCATAGTTTCTTTTTTATTGAACACTTGGTTTCTAAGAACGATTATGTCATATTTTATTCCATATAAAACTATACCATTTCTATTATTGATTGCTAGTTCAATGCATGATGTCCCGATCTCTTGATATCTTGGATCGCCGCCTAGCTCAACCAGCATAGCTATTGTTTTTCGTCCAAACCTCTCTTTGCAAGCCTTATTAAGCACACACTGAAGCTCCTCACATGTTAATTGACGTGCCATGGCTACAAGTGCTTCACCTTAATTGAGCATAATGCAAATTAATAGCACATTTTTTGGCCATAATTATGAGGCTTTCATGATTTTGCCTAAAGTTTGCCTAAATTACTAAAGAACCTTCAAATATAGAGCTGAAAACAGGTAGTGGTTTATATTTTGTTTCTAATATTAAATGAAATTTCCTTATATTCTAGATATCGATCCATTTAGCAGCTTTATTTATTTATTGTAAATGAATATAGCATTACGCGAATTCTTAACCAATCCATAGTTAAGCAATTTACTTAAGTTTACCATTCTAATTGGTTACAATATTGATACTCCATCGGCAAATATATCATTTTGGATCTTCAACCAAAATGTAAAAAGGAAATAAGAGCTGCGAAAATACATCATTTATTAGTTTTATAATAAGATAATAAGATAAGGACAACTAGAATGTCAGTGACCTTGGATCCCCCGTGAACTTCAACAATTCTTAGATGCAGGATGGTCAGTTTTTTTACTCAAATTAACCTTGGAAGTAACGTACTATATTTGCGAATAAACAAGATTATGTGATGAAAGAAAAACAGAGTAACATCTAGCATCATCACTCACTTCTTTCTCAAGACATCTCTTGAACTGACGAGACCAGTTGGCAAAAAAGTATCCTCAATTCATAAATTAAAGAAAATGTGCTTTTATAAGCACGAGCTCATATAGCACATCCAAAATGCTTTTGAGAGGCATTACATAATATTATGCTGATATAAGGACGATTACTTTTGTAAGCCAATTCCGAATGCAGCAGGCTCCCCAGATAGGTGTTAACACATCTTTATTAATTTGCCGATTAATATGCTGATATAAGCATGATTGCTTATAAATATGCATATATAAGCATGATTGCTTATAAAAACACACGCAAAATGTTTTTGGAGGGCAGCTGACGAGACAAGTGAAAAAAATATCATTTCACTTATCTAAAAAATAATTTGCTTATATAAACATGTTTGCTTATATAAGCACATACCACGTACTTAAATGATAATATCTTATATCATCACCCCACATTTCCCCATCTGAATTTGAACTTTTCGCTACTTTTTTAAATGCTCCAAAATCGAAAATTTTCAACCGATCGAGATGACACCATGACGAGGCACGACTTCAGACCTTGGTATATATGAGTATTGAATTTAAGATCTCTCGATCAATTCCTTCATACCAAACTCGCGTGCACAAAGAACTTAACATCGGGTGAAATTGTTAAAACCGACAATTTTTCAAGTGTTCCAGAATGGACGATTTGACGAGGCACCACCTCAGGCCTTGGTGTATACGTGTATAATATTTGAAAACTCTAGCCCAATTGCTTCAGACCAAACTCGCCTGCACAAAGTGCTTGGCATCTGAAAAAATGTTTAAAATCGACAATTTTCAAAGTGCTCCAGAATCGACAATTTTCAACTAATTGAAATAAAACCTTGACGAAACACGACGTCAGACCTTGGTTTATACGTGTATACATTTGAAACCTCTAGTTTAACTCCTTCATACCAAACTCGCGTACACAAAGTACCCTATATCAAGCTGGACGGACGGACAGACGGACGAACAGAAGGACAAGCTCAACCCTATATACCCTCGTTTTCACGGGAACAAACATAGCAAAACATGAAAAAAGCAGTGTTTGAATTACCATTCTCATCAATGAGATTAGGTGGCGTATTACTCCCAGACTGTAAACAGCGTGACTCATTTTTACAGCCGGGTGAACCACAAATATGGTTTGCACTTTTATCAGTCGATTTATTACACCAGAAATGGGCCAATGCCAGCAGTGTATAATCTGCGATATGAACAAAACAATTCATGTCTTGATACTTTGTTAGATATTTTTGTGTTTTCTTTTAAGCTTAAAATCGCATATGTAGTTAAAAGAAAACAGTTTATAAAACCAAAGAACACGATGTTTGAAATAAGGATTACATTGCAAAGTGTTTAACGATATCTAAAAGTGAGCTATGTTTTGTATTACTTCTCAGTAGTGAGCTTTAATAAATATTAGACATAGATTTACCTTTACACCATATCATTATTCTTTTTAGCCATGATGTTGAGGTATACTTCTGCTTATCCGATAAATGAGAATAAAATAAAAGAAACCGCCCTAATTTAATTCAAATTTAATGATTAATTATAACTCGGCTTTCTGAGGTGGTTCCAGTGCATATGATTCGATTTTTTTGGTTTTCAATTATACATAAAACTATACCCTTTTTATTATTCATGGCTATTTCAATGCATGAGGTCCCGATCATTTGATGTCTTGGATCGCCACCTAGCTCAACCAGCATAGCTATTGTTTTTCGTCCAAACCTCTTTTTGCAAGCCTTATGAAGCACAGACTGAAGCTCCTCGTATGTTAGTCGACGTGCCATGGTTACAGGTGCTTCACCTTTTATTAAGGATAGTGTAAATTAATAGCGCAATATTAACAGCAAGAATATTATGCTCATAGAACATATAAATCTGCTATCTTTTCTGTGAAACGAAATTAAATGATTACTCATCTAAAAAATAAAATATAAACATTTTCTTATTCTAGGCTCATCATGTCATATCATGCTTGCGATTATTCTAATCAATAAAACATAAGCATAACTTTCCTAACGCTGCATAATATTTTGCCCTTTGCGCCAACAATTACGTAATATTTACATCGACAATGTCCGCCTACTCAGCTCCCACTCTATTGCCTATGCATTTTGATTGACGTGTGTTAACTGTGAATGTGTATTGCGTGTGGGTTATTAAAGGCAGCCAATAAGAGCTAAGCATAATAGGGGTCAAGGGTCGTCTTAGCTCATTACACTAATGTCATGCATTTAAGCTTTACAGAGATGTGGTGCGAATCGACGTTGCTTCAATCCTAATATTTTTATTTTCCAGGGTTATTATTAACAAATTCAGTATAATAATTTTAATCAGTCGATAAATAACTTCATAGTATATGTTATATTATGGTTTGCTTTTCATGTTTATTCATAGCTCCTAAGACAAAGTTATGCGGGTCACAAATTTCTCAAACAAAACTCGACCACAAATATAACTTGCTCCGTTTTCGTAAACGAAAAATATAGCAGATAATAATCATGGGGCATTCATATTACTATTGAACCTATAATTAGTGTTTTTAAATTAACGGGTAGAATAATCATAATTAAACATCATATTTCAATTTTAATTTTTAGAATTTCTTATAAAATCGTTTTTTTTGTGATTAATATAACATCTTTATTTATTGGTGACAAATTGAAATCAACTGATAAGTAAATAACACCTTACACTAATTTTAATTGTCGCGCTTTTAATCCATTGTTAACAAGTCAACAATGAATTAATTGCGTCACAATTAAACTGTTACTTGTTGCTGTTGCTAAACATAATTGTTGCGTCATAATTGTGCGCGTCATATATCTTCAAAATGTTGCAAATTTTCATTCTAAAATCCAAATTCCGAACTTATTATTCATCATTTTAAAAAATGAAAAGGTCGCACATCTACCTTGGTGTATTTTACACATTCCTTTCCCCTAATGTTTATAGCTACATTCTACCGTTTTTGTGCTAGGCCTTGACGAAACTATTTTTGGTGACTTTTTGGGTCCAAAAAAGGAAGCCGTTCTAATAGCCCCCTCCGGGTCCCTAGGCCCCGGCTGGGGGTTAATAAAATCTAAGAAATACAAATCATTCAACAGTGTTATAAAGACAAAATATAGCAATACATGACAACATAAGTACAGTGTTTGAATTACCATTCTCATCAATGAGATTACGTGGCGTATTTCTCCCAGATAGAAAAAGGCGTGACTCATTTTTACAGCCGGGTGAACCACAAATATGGTTGGCATTTTGATCAGTTAGTTTATTACACCAGAAATGGGCCAATGCCAACAGTGTATCTGTAATATGACAAAAATATATTTTAATACATTTTTTAACATTTTAGTGTTTCCCTTTAACTTTAAATCGGATATTTATTACAAACAGCCAATTAATAAAACCAAACAAAACAGTGTTTTAATGAAGGATTACATTGCAACGTTATAAAAGATATCAAAGAGTGGGCTAAATTTTGTAGTTATTCGGAGTGAATAACCATTAAATCATTTAGAAGTTTGTATTACGACTCATGGTAATAAAGGCAATCATAAAAGAAAACATCACTTCGTACCTCCAATGTCACTGTTTCATAATAGTTTTAATGTCAGCAAGAAACATGAAGTTGACGTATACCTCTACTTATTACAATTCAGATTAACTAAGCACTCGGTTTCATAGAGCAATTCTAGTGCATATGATTTCATTTTTATTAAATTTATATAAAATCTATACCAATATAAAATCTATACCATTGTCATGATTTATTGCCAGTTCAATGCATGATGACCCGAACTCTTGATATCTTGGATCGCCGCCTAACTCAACCAACATAGCTATCGTTTTCCTTCCAAATTGTCTTTTGCAGGCCTCATAAAGCAGGGGCTGCAGCTCCTTACATGTTAGTTGATGTGCCATAGCCACAAGTACTTCCCCTTTTATCAAGCGTTTTTTAAATTAATAGCCTAATATTGCAAATAATTTTAAGTCTTTCAAGTTTCGGTTTGATTATATTACAATGAAACCTTTCAAACATAGTGTAAAAAGTGTTTTTGTAAGGATAAAGTAAGTATATATATTAAATGAGAACCATTTAGCAGATCTATCTATAAAAATGATAATATAATAAAATGAACCTCGCCTGGAAGTGTTTGGCAGAACTAGTCAATAGCAATAAAACAGATTCCAAACAAATATACATTAAAATGATTTTGAATTTGGCCATTCTTATTACAATTTGAATATTGATCCTCTGTCGACAATATATTTCCTTTGATATTTTTATTAAATAATTATAAATATGTTAATTTTGTTATTACCATCTGAATATATAGTTTGTTTTAGCTGACAAACATTTATCACCATAACAAACTTACCACAGACTTATATGGATGAATTATATAATAAATATATCATAAACTATAAAAGAACCTACCAGCTTCAACATTATTCAAAGCATAAGCAATGGCGTTCGCCCAAGACCAGTCTGTCCTCTTGATAGATGCACCATATCGAAGTAATACAAGACTACAATCAAAGTTGTTTTTCTCTATAGATACCATTAATGGTGTTTTTAAATCTTGGCCATTATCGATGTTTTTGGAATCCTCGGAATTCGCCAATAAAGTTATAATATTGGAATGACCGTTTTTAGCGGCAACATAAAATAAATTGTTCTCGGTATATCCTGATTGTTTTGCATACTGTTTATAATGGCTTATACAGCTTAGAGAATCAGCCATATCTAGGTCTTTGCAGCGTTTACATCCGGAATTACCCATTTTTCGGCTGCAATATTTGTTTTACCTTAGATGTCGTTTATAATTGTAAAGCGATGAAAAAAGACATTTGTTTGCATATAGCCAATCCGTTCAAGTCATGCTGAAATTAAAATACATATAAGATTTTTAATAAATGCATAAGTAGATGTTATACATGGATGATAAGTTAATGTGATTTATGTATATATGTTTATAAATTTCCCCTTTTTCAGGGAGCGGCGAGGGAAAGCTGGGAGAGAGAAAAGCAACAAGATAGATGTTTGGCTTTCCCGTGAATAATTCACAGCTTTCACTTCTCATGAATTCTAGTATTTCTTCATTATATTGATTAATCTATTCAACTTGTTTTGAATTTCAAAGGATATCAATCTTGACCCAGATTTTTGGTTTTTCTCTTTCGAGATACATGTGAGTGATCACCGAGGCAAAGATAGTAGAACCGAGCAGCTGTTTCTCAATTTCTCCCCGGTTGAATTGGCAAAATTCTGGAAAAAAACTGCGAATTGTAAGAGCCTGGCTCAATAACAAGCTGTGGCATCTGTTGATTTAGCTTGAATTAATATATTACAGGTAATTTTATCAAAAACGTACGAGTATGATAACTAGAATATATCATATAATAATGAAATACGCATTATCAATATTTAATAGGGGTCACATTGCGACGCTTGCTATAATCAATATTCAAATCATACACTCTAAGTGTCTCTATCCGAATTTTGTGTTTAAGATTGTTAGGTAGTGTTTTAAAAGAGACATCTGCGATTTTGTTACTTCCAATGACTTCCAATGACAAAGTGAAACGCAAAGGTCAAGGTAACTGACAACATGCTAGAGATCCCTTAACATTTTATAGAAGACGAGATCGGCACACTATTTGCATCATTTCAGGATTACTTTGCGAAGTTCTTGATGAGTTTCTTCCGTTTCATGAACGACAAAAATACAAAAAAAAACATGCAATAGTGTTCAAACCAGACAGATAAGTCTGAAAGTCTACGTAAATTCAGAAAGTTCCATTAAACTCTATTGAGAAACTTCTCCCAACATCGTCCCACAAAATGTGTGATGATAAACTACCTTTTTATTTAGCTATTAATCATTAATCCAGCGACAGCGACCAAAGCAAATGGTACAATGCAGCGTCCCTTTGGGCAAAAACACACTCAACAAGGCCATGTACACCAAGACAGATGATGCTGATCAGTCCAGTTAAAAATCACAGTGTATGAACGTCATCCAGTGAGCTACTGGTGCATTGTAATGTCCCATTGAAATAAAATGACAAAAAATGAGCATCTCAAACTATGCTAAAGCGTATGCAAAATTAATTTTGCTGTGCGAGAATTTTTGACTGGTAAATCACCCAGACCGTAGGTTTCTACCTATTTCCTTTCTCAATCTAATTATAAAACATAGGCATCAGAGATGCAAAGCCCTCAGCCACGATAGCGATTCTTTAGTGAGTACGAAAAACGCTTATAGGGGATTAATCCAATTTTTCAGTTCAGTTGGGCCATTTTCCCTGGTCGGATATGGCTCAATCATAATTCCAACCTTCATTAGCACCTATATATACCGTATGCCAAATATAATTTCGATTGGTGAAGAATTGTAGCCTTGAGTGTGTTCACAAGCTCCCTTAATTGATACCTATGAAGGGGCTTATAGGGGATTTTCCTAAGTCCAGTTGGGCCATTTTCCCTAGTCAAATATAGCTCATTTACAATCCCAACCTTTATTACCATCCATACATACTGTATGCCAAATATAATTGCGATTGGTGAAGAATTGTAGCCTTGAGTGTGTTAACAAGCTCCCTTAATTGATATTTATGAAGGGGCTTATAGGGGGTTTGTCTAAGTCCAGTTGGGCCATTTTTCCCTAGTTGGATATGGCCCATTTACAATCCCAACCTTTATTAGCATCCGTACTAACTGTATGCCAAATACAATTTCGATTGGTGAAGAATTGTAGCCTTGAGTGTGTTCACAAACTCCCTTAATTGATATTAATGAAAGGGCTTATAGGGGATTTTTCTAAGTCCAGTTGGGCCATTTTCCCTGATCGGATATGGCTCATTTACAATCCCAACCTTCATTAGCACCCATATATACCGTATGCGAAATATACTTTCGATTGGTGAAGAATTGTAGCCTTGAGTGTGTTCACAAGCTCCCTTAATTGATATTTATGAAGGGGCTCATAGGGGGTTTGTCTAAGTCCAGTTGGGCCATTTTCCCTAGTTGGATATGGCCCATTTACAATCCCAACCTTTATTAGCATCCGTACTAACTGTATGCCAAATATAATTTCGATTGGTGAAGAATTGTAGCCTTGAGTGTGTTCACAAACTCCCTTCATTGATATTAATGAAAGGGCTTATAGGGGATTTTTCTAAGTCCAGTTGGGCCATTTTCCCTGATCGGATATAGCTCATTTACAATCCCAACCTTTATTAGCACCCATATATACCGTATGCCAAATATAATTTCGATTGGTGAAGAATTGTAGCCTTGAGTGTGTTAACAAGCTCCCTTAATTGATCCTATGAAGGGGCTCATAGGGGATTTTTCTAAGTCCAGTTGGGTCATTTTCCCTGGTTGGATATGGCTTATTTACCATCCCAACCTTCATTAGCACCCATAATAACTGTATGCCAAATATAATTGCGATTGGTGAAGAATTGTAGTCTTGAGTGTGTTCACAAACTTCATATATGAAGGGGGCTTATAGGGGATTTGTCTTAGTCCAGTCGGGCCATTTTCCCTGGTCGGATATGGCTCATTTACAATCCCAACCTTTATTAGCACCCATACTAACTGTATGCCATATATAATTGCAATCGGTGAAGAATTGTAGCCTTGAGTGTGTTCACAAGGTAATTGTTTACGGACAGACGGACAGACAGACGGACAGACGGACACAACGATAGCAATACCCTTCAGCCAAAGTGTTGGCTGAGGGCTAAAATCGTAGGATCAAGGAAACCCAATTTATCAACTGCAACATCTATCCTAGAAACCATACTAATGGTCCGAGAAATGATGCTGAGCAAATTATTTGCTTATAGCTGAAAACCCAATATCAACAAAAGTGTTAAGAATTACATGTATCCATGTAACATTTACCATATTTAATAGGTGAATGCGGGGCAATTGTCGTGATTCATGCGTTGATAATCAATGTAATGGAAATTGATAAAAGGAAGTCGATGAAAATAAGGCAAACTTATGAATAGTAATGACAAAAGGCATCAATGGTGCTGGATTTACTATCCGCACAAAGAAATATCAAAATAGAACCGTAAAGATACCTATCATATTTATATGATTTTTTCGAAGTATGATTTGAACCACATGACTCTATCTCGTTTATGTGCTGGTAAGATTGTGTGAACAATTTAAATTGTTGGTAGAAAGGAAAGGGCTCTAGCAAGTTACACAAAGTCAACTGAACCTATCAATGAAGACTCTGGATATTCAGAAAAAGCTAATCGAATGATCCATTTAAAAACAATTAAGTTCAAAGTTGGGTGGCACCTTGAATAATTCCGAAAATACCTTCAGATTATGTAAATTTACCACTGTTTATATTGAGATAATCATATGGGGAAGTATAATATGCTCATGGCTGATAAATTGCATGCAAGATTATAAACCGTTTTTATTATGAAAAATTAATATTTATCATTACTAGAACGAAGTGACAATTTTGTCGCTCATTTGTTAATACAATTGTATAATAAGGTACTTCTTAAAATAGTTACAGGTGTGCATAATTTTACCATATCTTCACAATACACGTAATATTAATACATAATATTATCACCTTTGCCATTTGCAACACGTGCAACATTATTTGAACGTGTCCAGTCAAAATGCGTAAAATACGATTTAATTTTGTCAATTAATCTACAGATTAAGCCACATTCGAACTGACCTCGTTGATGATCTACAATAAACAAAGCCATGGGTAA
The DNA here is from genome assembly GCA_001703475.1 of Hydroides elegans. NCBI lineage: Eukaryota > Metazoa > Annelida > Polychaeta > Sabellida > Serpulidae > Hydroides > Hydroides elegans. The sequence continues at coordinate 8,978 of LQRL01091644.1, read as the reverse complement.
CGTTATATAGTTTAATTTTGCAGCAATTGCCGGTCAATTGGTAAATAGTAAATAGTAGTATAAAAAACTGCTCGTAGACATACCGACTCGTACACAAAATGACCGACTCGGAGACAGGCAAAATTCAGCTCGTAGGCAAGATATCTTTGATCAATATTGAAAGTTTTGTCTACGAGTTTACATATTCCTGCGAGTCAATATCCTGCGATATTTAATTCAGAAATAGAAATCATGAGCTTATTGTGCCACATCATTTTCCCATCAAAGCTTGTCGACTCACTGTGCTGTCGGTTGTTTCACTACCCCTCGCTTGCAATGCACACGATTCATGAATTGCAATCTAGTTTGAAGTTTCTGTGTGAGAGCATTGCCTATTTATGAAACAGTTTCGAAGCATCACAGCTTATAACACATAGTTGTGACATACCCCTTCACCGATCCCCACCTTAATGATAATAACCATTTTAGGCTGCGATTGAGGTCATACAAGTAACCATTCGGTGTTGGCAATAAACTTTAAATGAATTCCAAATGTTGAAGTAGTGAATAAACAAGTAGCATCGGGTAAAAAACAAATGCGTTTGACATTTTTTTTAAGAAAAAAGATAATTGAATGTGTTTTACTTTCTTTTAATCACATTCTAATTTTGACCGGGATCGATACTTTGGTCTACGAGTTGACTTTTTGGATATCTATGAGTTGACTAACGCGTGTCTATAAGTTATGTTTTATGTCTACGAGTCGGTAGTTTTATCTATGGAATATATGTTTTCGAGTCGATTTGCCTACGAGTTTACTCGTATCCGATCAATTACATTCTAATCTTTTAAAGGCAACATTCATTTGGCCAAGTGACCAGTTGTATGATTAAACCAATAGATTTAAATTGTAATAACAAATACATACTTTAAGGTTTTTATAAGATAAATATTCACAATGCCGATAGATAAATATCATTCATTCAAACACGCAAGTGCGCAATATATAGTTACCTTCAATGGGCTCTTTTGTAACTGTTTTCTTACAGCATATCGATTGTAGACCGATTATCGAGGTTTTTTTGTATTCCAGAAAGTTTAAATACATTTATATTACAAACTCCTTTTTTCGAGTAAATTATGCACAAAAGGATATCTTGGCCTTGAATTTGTCACCGCTAACACAAATGCGTTACAACTATATATAGTGTCAATAGAGCAAAACCATGGCGTTTAATCTCTGTTGACGGATATTTTCCAATTATTTTCAATTATTGATCATGCATTGACCGAAAATATTGTACTGTGAGTATATGGTAAAGAGCCTCAGTATGTGTAACTCCATTTTTAGCAAACAAGCCGTTTTTTCTCTTGTAAAAAATATATATATAAATGATAGTAAAGACGGACGTTGAAATATGTACTTAGTCCAATTTTAATTAATGAACAGATTGTGTGTCGCACATGCACAGAATTGGTTTAAAGGTCCTATAATATGAATCTTCATGCTCTTCCTTAAGTACAGTACATGTTTAATATTATATCTAATATAAACCATTCGGTAAGATGTGGTAAGGTTTATCGTGTACATGTATAATCAAGAAGAAATGAACAACGCAATAATGGTGTTACCGTGTACATTTTTTTATGTATCATATTACGAATGAAAATATGACATTTTCATGACGCAGGCAAGTAAAATATTTTAAAAAAACGGAAAAGGTGATAAAATGCAAATATATGCAGACGTATTTAGTAATTGACCGAAGAGCTTAACATGTTTCAATCATTTTCTAAATGCCATCGTGTATAAAATGTATGATAGCAAAATTAAAAAATAAAAGTCAAAACAATTTAGATCCTTACACGTCAAGATTTTTTACTCGTCGATAATAAAATTTTTAAAAAGTTAAGAAACGATTATAAACATACAATTTATGACATGTCAACTGCTAGGTAAGGTGTCTTCCAGCGACTAGAGAGACATATGTCGGATAACCCGTGCGAAACATTCGAATCGGCCTATTGTAGAAACGATGGAAAAGGGACCGCATTAGCGAAAAATCGCAATGACATCATTAGGTCCCTGGATGACACGCACGGGATTATTCTCGTTATGTTGGATTTATAAGCTGGCTTTGTCACCATTGACTACAACATTTTGTTCGATCGCTTCCCGTCCCGTCCTGTCGAGTTGTAAACTGAGTAACATCCGAAGCCATCTCGGTCGATTCCGGTACTTCGCTAGGTTCATAATAGGACCGGAAGACATGTATACCGACCGGACGATTAGCTGATTTGATCACTATGTCATATGTTTTGTCATGTCATAACCATGTGATAGGTTTTGGTCATTGCAATTATCATGGTTGGATCGTGTAACTCTTAATTCATCCATATACGTTGGAAATGTAAAAAAAAAACAATGTTATTGACTTCGGGAGTGAAATTCGATGATTCAGTAATATAGGAAATTGCATAATAATTCATGAAAAAAGTTCATTTTGGTCAAGGGGCACTCGACCACCGGTATGTTAGTTAAGCTATATAAAACAGTGATTAGTGGTATCGTTACGACAAATTCATTAAATTTATCATTTGAAATAACCCTAATTAGTTTAAAGATTAAATCAAAATTAGTATTCTTACTACCATCTTTACTATTTTTATAAGACCCCATAAAATAAGTAACAAATTAAGGTGCATTTTTATACCAAACAAAATTATAAGCATACCGAGTTGAAAGATAATAGAATATTATAACACTATTTTTCTCGGTACGTGAAACAAAACGCTCTAAAGATACATTTTATATAAAGAGAAAAACAAAAGTTTTGAAATATAAATATTAATCTAGCTAATCTTTAACTTCTGGTGCATTTTTTCTTATATAAACTGCATAAATTACTAAGTTCGATTAACTTTTTACTCAATTTGGAAAGAGTACAATATTGACACAGAAGGCGAATGTATCGGACCCCCGAAAGGCATGATCTACTATGTTATATATTCTTTTTAATATTTTGAGTAAACAATATTGGAGAAGGCTTTAAGCAAAGAAAGTTTTTGGCTAATCAAAATAAAAGATTACAAATACACGTTGCCTATTTTTATTATCAACAATTGTAGAATAATTATCACAATAAAAATAACTCAGCGATTCATATATTTGGTAAGAAAGCTTAGAATTCAATATCATCAGCAAAAAAAAAGCGTTATAATACATCGAACACAAGTGTTCCATACTATTTTGAGCTATGCGTATACGTTGAGGAAAACCTATTATAAAACTCATTATATTACTGCTGCATATTGCTTACATTGTAAAATAAATATTTCTATCAAAATAAAGCTTTTCCACATATTAAACACAAATGCATATGATATGTCATGGTTTCAGGTACAAACTTTGTGCAAGCAGAATTAACACGTTGACCGATAAAGACATTTTTGCTCTTTTCCACTTCTTAGACTTACACAACACTTTTAATGAAGAAACAGAGAGATAACGAAACGGTCACTTAAAAACCCTCTCAGATTAAGTTTACTGCTTAACGCGAATCAAATCATTTCAAAAGGATACAAATCTCATCAGGATATCCGAGCTTAAATGACTGTGAAATATTATATTCATTAATAAAAGCTGTTTTGATATGCATTCAAAGACAAATGTTTGACTGCAAATAAACCAGGGGTCATATGACATTTACGTGATCTAAGTAATAAAATAAACAAGCCATATTTAAGGGCATTAAGTGGAATTCAATACCCTTTTATTGTGCCTTCCTAAATGCAGTTTATTTATCTAGCGCGTACAGGGTTCATTGCCTGGTTTCAAAAGCCGACGTTTAAGTTTTCGGCTAAAAGTAAAAATAAGCCCTTATGTCGCACACAGACAAAACCTTTACAAATTAATTCTAGCATAAGAATCGCCTAGCTGGATTGCAAAATCAAGCGGGTATAAATACATTTGTGTGTTCTATGTTGTAAAAAATAACCCAGGTTCAAGGTTTGATTTTGTCATTTTTTACTAAAATAAATATTAACCCTTCGTTATACACGTTCACTACCCGTACAAACTACCCGTACATATAAATTGAATGCTAAAGTTGCATTTGGATATCTAGCGCATACGGTGTCCTTTACGTGACTTTTCAGATTTAAATCGAAAACGTTTAAACTGATTTTGTTGTTTAATCGAACATCATTATTGCCACCCTCAAATATATAAATTGTTTCTATAAAATGGATTTGTCATAGATTATTGAAATCCATTGTTATTTGTGCTATGGGGCTCGATTAAATATTTGAAACGCATTTAAAAGGAAGTTTAAAACTAGATTCAAGCGAGAGTGACGCCCATTTTGAGACAGAAGACTTGTTGGCCTTTGTTGGACGCCCGAGCCTCGATTTCATATTCGCCCTCTGAAACGAAAATATAGGATGAATAAATCACTATATGATATTAACAATAACATTAAAAAATATATTATTATTACTACATTGTTCTTAACAGGGCTCTCGTAATACTTTTTTCTAATGCTGGAGGAGATCGAGTATTAGCACCTCAAATCAAAAATTTGAACTTACAAATTTAATCGACAATTTACGTCAGTATATGATTCCATGTTGCTACCGGTAAATTTGAGTACCTCAACGAAAATCTCACTAAACAAGAAAACAATGGTTATATTAGGCGTTGTGATCTTATGCTTGTCTTTTGGATAGGGATAATATTTCATTTATTTTTCGATATCAAAATACCTCAACAAACATAAACCCTTGTTGCAATCGACACAGATTCGGTGTTTGTTAACAACTCACTGTCCATGTTGATTTGAGCAGTTTATTAATATGAAAAAAAAACAAGAAGGAAAAAAAAAGAAAACAAACGATTAAATAACTTACCAGACAGCCAGGACGGAATGCCAGGTATATCCACATCCAATGGAAGGTTGTTAAAGTTCACCATACCCTTAAAATAAAGTAAAACATATCTTGAGTATATGCTTATCTACATATATAGTGGGCATGATTCAGCCTCGAGCATGGCCGCTTTAGCTTAACAAACATAAATCATTCAAATTTAAGAATTGTATAAAATCAATCTATTATAGTTTACCTCCGATGTAATTGCATATAACAGCAAATTAGGAAAAAGTGTTTATTCAAACATTAACTCCAAAATACTGTTCTGTTTACGCTATGTACACTTCAAGTATTAGCTTCAAATTAGTTGAATGAACATGTATGTATAAAACTGGTTTTGGCCAAACTAATATCCATAGACCAAACATATTTGTTCAAAATCAAGGGACAAAAATGGCCATAAGGAAAAATTAGCTTATATAAAGCAGTATAGTGGGAACCCAAGGTTCGACATAACTAAAAATTCATACTCACAATACTGGCTAGTAACTTTGATTTTTGAATCGCAAAATAGGTGTTGTATTCAGCAATTTAGCGAGTGACTTTCAGGTCGTACTCACCAAATGACAATTTCACTCGCCCTTGCGAGTTGGCTAGTGCTTCTGTCGAATCTTTGGCACCTTATGCACCAATGTAAAAAGGTCTGAGAATGTGTGGACAATTGACTTACCGCCGGGTAAGGACAATAGCAGTCGGGTAATGCGGTTGGACAGGAGATCTGTTGTATCATCTCACACACATCGTCATAGTCACAACTTCCCATGTTGTCAATGCAAGGAATATCAATCCAGGCGAAGACCTTTTTCTTGACTTTGAGCGACAGCTGAGATAAAGATAGTATATGTTGTAGTGTATATGTTATAGCCAATCTGTGGCTTTAGCCAATCTATAGTTTGACTAAAATGGATTAGCCAATCAATGTCCAACCACATATGTGCCTGTTTAATCAGCCAATCTATAGGTCGGCTATAATAGTTTAGTTAAAATGAAAAGTGGCCAAAACACATTTCATAGAATTCCATAAGTTCGTTTTGATAGCATTCACCCAAAAGACAAATATAGATTTTAAACCTAGTTGTATATGTATAGCTGGATGGAAATTTATTGACATTGCAATGGTCTATGAAACGTCATTTTCAAATTATATTTATACTTAATTACCTGCAGAGGGGATCCAATAGGAGCTAGAATAGCGCCAGTTGCTGTTACATTTACAGTACCAGGTATTTTGAGCTTATCAGGTCCCAACATTAGTTTGTCGATTTTCACCAAGTCTGCTGTGTTACTGCAATTTTTCCAAGTAAACCCATGCTGCCGATAAAACGAAATGATAATCAACTTAATTAATATTGTTTTTATATTGTCTCGCGCCACTCCATTTCAGGTTGCTGGAAATAAAACTGTACCTTGAGTTTTGTAAAGAAAATTAGTTTTTTTTTCATTTTTGCTATTATATTTGGAAACAGTTTATTTTTGTTTGCATATGCATCAAATATTGCAAAGAGGTCTCATTGCAATTTAAACGAATCTATGAAATAAACTTATTGGGCTAGAGCTGAAATTAATTTCAGGAAGACAGCCAGGCTATTGAATCCTGTAATTATAAGAGTTCTTTACAAAAACCGTGGAATTACTTTATGACAATCCTTACCCAACATGTTTGACATTCGATAATACGTTATTTTACATA
>LQRL01091603.1:0-10541 GCA_001703475.1 Hydroides elegans | reverse complement strand
TCTGGAACACTTTAAAAATTGTCGATTTTAAACTTTTTTTCATTTGCCAAGCACTTTGTGCAGGCGAGTTTGGTCTGAAGCGATTGGGCTAGAGAAAATTTTCGATTCTGGAACACTTTGAAAATTGTCGGTTTTAACATTTTCACCCGATGTTAGTACATTGTGCACGCGAGTTTGGTATGAAGGAATTGAGCGAGAGATTTTTAATTTAATACACATATAAACCATGGTCTGAAGTCGAGCCTCGTCATGGTGTCATCTCGATCGGTTGAAAATTGTCGATTTTGGAGCACTTTAAAAAGTGACTGGTCTCGTCAGTTCAAGAGATGTCTTCAGAAAAAGTGAGTGATGATGCAAAATGTTACTCTGTTTTTCCTTCATCGCATGATCTTGTTTATTTGCAAAATAGTTCGTCATTTCCAAAGTTAATTTTAGTAAAAACTGACCATCCTGCATATACGCATTGTTGAAGTTCACGGGGGATCCAAGGTCACTGACCTTCTAGTTTACTATGCATTTCTGATGTCAATTTCTTATCCCCTTTCATCCCGTCTCCAGGCGCGGCCCAAACTCTACCTGACCATGGACGAACTGCGCTTGCCACTTCCGGCCAAAGAACTCCTTAACGCATGCGCACCCATAGAAGAAGGCGAGGGCGACCAAGAGGGGGAAGGAGGCGAAAGAGAAGGAGGCGAGAGGGAGGTGGTTAAGGAGGTTGAGGAGGATGCATATTCGCCGCTCTTTGTTATGGATCTACAGCATTTGTTGTTGTACAGTATGCAGGGGATGCAGACCAGTTATTCGCCGAGGTGAGTGGTGACAAGATGTGAGGGGTTCTGGGGGTGTCCTTGATGGATTGATTAAAGGTCAAATATATATAACTATACGAAAACACTTAAATGTTCCTATGGGTTGCGGTCTGATAACAAATGTTGAGCTGATGATCAAGTGACCCTGTCGAATAGTCTGACTGCTGGGTATCACAGTGGATGGGATGGTGGGCGGCGGGTTTTATCTATTGATTTTGTATCTTTTTCCCATAAAATCACATAAATTAACAGTTTTGGCCTCTCCAAAACTTTAACGTATCACTATGATCAGTTTGAGCTGTATAACAAGCAAGAGTAACAGATTCGTAGATTGCTGTATTGCCTGTTCGAAGTTTCACTACGTTCAAGACATAACCTCTATCCATCCATAATATATTAATGTTTCCTTCCTTTGTTGAGCAGGTGGTGCAAGTTACTGCGTTGGCAACGGGTGCCCCACGTGATCACAATAATCGTCAATGACGTCAGCGCTGATGACTACAAGCAAAACAAAGATGCGTTTCCTTTCATGCAATCTGCATTCGATATGGTTTGTATTTACTTAGAATTTCGAGATTCTTTTAACAAACGAATTATTTCGCCATATTAAAATATGATATTGATCTTATCCTAACACATTTGAGAATTCTTGCATATATTCAGATCTAGCGAAGTAAACAATGAGGCGCTTTATTATTAATAAAAGTGAGAAGCACAATTTTAGTATTCACTAAAATCGTGCAACGACTATCCGTATGAAAAAGTTGTCTTTTGAAAACAGGACTGGTTAATCGATATTGACAGCAGGTCTTTTGTTACCCTTTGATGTTTAGACTTCGTAAGGTTGTATCTATACCCAAAATTATTTTCAGTTACGTTAATATGTATTTGTATTTCAGCAAGTGGAAATGAAGTCTCCCTCTCTCTATGGCAAAACTGTCTTGTCCGAACTGCTCAACATTCCGCTGAGCGTCTCGAGGCTCAGGAAGCAAAGTGAGAAACGCTGTTTACATTTTGAATGTTATTGCACAAAAAAAACCTAAAAGGTTTCCCTTTTCGGTAGACTAGCAGCTGTTCAATTCTTATATATGTTCTGTATATAGCTTTAATTAATTTGGTATTTTATATCGTGAAATACGCTCGTGATCAGTATAAATTTAGCATTTAACATTTAACTATGTTTGCTCCACCTATACCAATTTTGAAATCGTCATTATTGTAAATACATAATCCATGTAGCTGTTAACTCACTTTAATTGATCTACTTTGCATTTCATCCTCAGTGGGACGCGATGAATACAAAGACTTTATGGTGGATAGACGAAAATCGGCATTGCTGCGAAAGAAAGAAGTATTGGCGAAAATGAGAGGAGAAGTAGAAAACAAAAAGGCGAAACTTGAAGAGGAGCTTGAGAAAAAAATAAAGGAGAAAAGGGGAGAAAAGGTCGATGAAGGTCAAGGCGATGTCGATGAAGGTCAAGGTGATGTCGATCAAGGTCAAGGTGATGTCGATCAAGGTCAAACAGATGAAGGTCAAGAAACTGAAGGTCAAGAGCCACAAGGTCAAGAACCTGATGGTCAAGAAGCTCAAGGCCAAGAACCCCAAGGTCAAGAACCTAAAGGCCAAGAACCCCAAGGTCAAGAGACTCAAGGTCAACCGGAAGAGCCTCTTGGGGCACGTGATAATTTCTCTCGTTTGGAACTTTTGTTGAGTCCACAGCAAATGATTGCGGAGAAGTTCATTTTGCCAACGGGCAGTGGTAAGTAAAATAAATGTAGAAAAGGAAAAAGAACAATCGTTTGATAAAAATGTGTTTATAAATTGTTAAACTGTTAATGGTTTTACTGTTCGTATTTAGTGACTCATTAGATCAACTAAGAAATATATGTAGACGAACAAATTCAAACAATTTGGTTTCATTTAAAATGTTGTTCAACACGTTTTTATTTGCTGAATATTTGCGTAAAATATGATAATGCTATTGAAGTAAAGTTAATATAGATAAAATATATTGGAGTACAGTCTCCATAAAAAAGAATCAATACTTACTGATCCAAAGCGATTCAATCATAAATGTTTCACGATTCGTTTCAGAGGAAAAAGTAGGATTCAAGTACTCTAAGCCTTATTATACTCCTGTGACGAGCAATAGCCCTATGTTCGCTATCGATTGTGAAATGGTACGTTTTGAATTTGACAATATCTTATGATTTCAAAGTGATACTTGTTTCGTGTTTCATAATTTGAAGTAATGACATGTAACTTGTTATTAATATGTAGATATATATAAGTACTCAATATATAGAAGTCAGCATATTGGTGTGTACTTTAACACCCCGAACCGAAACCACGAAAAAATAAACCTCGTAATATTTAAGAGATTTGACGGGCTCCATGCATTTAAGGTTTACTCAATAAAAATCCCAATTTTACAAAAATGTATATTGGGTCTTATGATCCATGGCATGTAACACCATCAACAATGTTATGCCATAATAAATATATATATATTTTTTGGTGATAGAATCCCATAACAGTTTATTATATAAAAAGACTGTGTGGGCCAATGTCATAGCCAAGCTCCCGTTTGTTATATAATTGAAACCTAGCTTAGGCTTGGACTGTGTCGTTGGCCCAAAGTTTAGTTGGACCTATGTAGTAAAAGTGTAGTATAAGAAGCATAATATACGAAATCTATTACATTTTCTTTTGCAGTGCATGACGACAATTCGTACGCTCGAGTTGACGCGCGTGTCCATAGTGGACGAGAAGATGAAATGCGTCTACGATACACTTGTCAAGCCTCGCAATCCGATCATTGATTATCTTACTCAGTAAGTAAACAAGTGCTCTTAAGATTTCTTTGTAGTACAAGTTAGAAAAAAAAGGGAACTCGTTTTAAAACGATTCTGAAAATCTGTGTTAATATCGTTCGTTTTCGTACGCCTTAGAGCAAAGAGAAATACATTTCAAAAGATTCACAATAGGTCCTCGATTATCTCATCCAGTTAGTATACAAGTGCTCCCTATGATATTTTTGTGGTGTAGATTTCAAAAATGGCAACTAGATTTAAAAATTACTACATGTATGTTCAAAAGCTTTGATAGTGTACTACATGTATATATCATATAAAAGAATCACGATTCCATCCGTCGCGAATGTTTTTGAAGTATCTAGTGTATGTCGTTCGATCATATGATATTTTGAATCGTGCAAGTACGTAATGGATCGATTCTACAACTTAGACCCTAAGAGTTTAAGGTGTTGTCACATTCGAGTCTTGATTAGGCTTAAGTTGTTTCCGATTCGGAATAGTTTTGATTGAAGTGCGATGCATTATGAAACAATTGAATCACCCTTATCCCCTGGATAAAAAAATCCTATTGCTCAATACTCTGCAGATTGGAGAAAGAGTTTTGAAGTAGACTCTACATACATTTTAGTTTACTGATGTACAACAACGGCGCTAAGCAACAAATGTGCTTTAAAATGTCTTTCTGAATCCTTCCAGTTTATAAAGACTGTTTTCGAAAACATATTAATTCCTTTTGATCTTCAGACTTTCTCTGCTCAATATCACAGTTAGCAATGGTTTATTAGGGCGTTTTTATAAGTCAACAAAAAATAACAAAAAAAACTATGATAATTTATCTTATTAGCTGGAATATATAAATGCATTCATATAATGATTAGCTGACATATTATAGACATCGGTAAAAGCAAAATTGCGTAACGAGTTGATAGCAGGTCAATATTTCAATGCAGATAATCTTCATTATATTTTTAAGTTCAAAGCATTGCATTTTAAACTTTCATACGTCACATTACCTGCATGTCATGAATGTATATCACTTTGACACTACATAACAATCACATTTATCAATTCACAAAACTTAACATTCATGAAAAAAAATCACACTTATGTCTAGATCACTAAAAGTTAAATGTAAAATTTATTTAGAAAATAGTCTAGTAAAATTAGATAAATGCATTGAAAATATTTGCAGGTTCCTATAAAAGCAGAATGATGGCATACAATACATGGCACAATTACTTACAAAAAATTCTATTCGAGTGCATTGTAAACACAATACTTGCCCATAATATGCACAAGCATTTATCAATCATCTACATTAATACATGAAGCTGGTTTTGTCACGGTTAAACCCATTTCACAGTTTTCTTATGGTAATTAAAGCGCATTTGATTTATCACTTACTTTAACTGAATCCATCCACTTGTTTTGGATCTTATGAAAACTCAGATCCCGATGGATTAAAAAATATCAAACCTGTGATACTAACTAGGAACTGTTAACAATGACAGAACTGCAATTTTCTTAAAGTTAGGGATTAACATGATCTTTTTCTATCTAAAAAATATTGTAAGAGCTCTTATTATGCCTATAAGATTGCCTAGCCTAAAAGATATATTCTAACAAAATAAGCACCTATATGTATGCATTCCAATTTCCTTGAGCTTTGAATATGCGGTTAATCACCGTTAAAGAAATCATCATTCATCGACAAATACAGCTCCTTAAAGTCCTTATTGGCCGTATCGAAACCGATTCTACTGTTCCTTTGTGCCCTTTCACTGACCTTCTCTACAATTGCATTAATAGGCGACACATCATGGCTTTGTTTCATTTCATTAACTAATTCCCGAATAATCCATGACCCATTTCGCGCCGCTCCAATTTCCCTGTGACTGACCGAGAAATGTGCCGTGAGATTCGGTGATTTTGTTTTAATAGCTGTTTGATTTGATGGATTTCTCTCCTGGCTCAGCGATAGTTGCTCGTTGCATTTCGAGTGAATGAACACTACAACGGGAACTTGGTTTTCTAACCGCGGTAAATTCTCGTCGAATATCTTCAAAATCTCGACTTTACTTTTAAAACTATCGTCGGCCATCTTTATGACGTCACGGGTACCTGTTGAAAATATATGGAAGAAGATGCGATCGTATTCGGCACCCCGAATGAAACCACCATTGTATTGGCTATTGAGGATTTGCAAGATCTCTTTTAATTGGTCGAGACCAACGCACCTGTAATGACCTTGTTCAGGGTCATTGTCTCCTCCGCAGACGTTAAATCGGAAATCGTTCGTGTACATATCCGTGAGATTTCGCACGTCAATGTCTATCCCATATATGGGGTCATCACTTGTAGTCAGTATATAGCATATTCCGTTTCCATTCTGGGTCTTTTTGATTGGACTAAATTTGGTTCGAAAGCGACCAATCGTTTCACTGTATGGTTTCCGACGGCTATCACTTCGCTGGCGTTGAAACGTAAATCCATTTTGCGGCCCTCTCATTAGGGTTATCGCCCGGTTCGACGTGGGTCCTGTCCGTGGTCTAACAACATCCAATGTGGGAACGGGTGGAGATACCGGAGGGGAAATAGCAAGTGAATGCATAGACGGATCACCCTGGCCCTCGCTTGACACTTGTCTATTAAATCCTTGACTCTGCCCTTGACGGTCTGTCTGTGGGTCGCCTATAGTGTTATTTGATTCGGATCGATGCATGCTGCGTGTTTCAGGTGTCGTTGGTCCTTGGTTTTGACTCGATTGATTATCTTCATTTTGGTTTTGTTCTTGGCTTTGGCGGTTGAGTGAATTTTGGCTCGATCTCGCTTGGTCATTGTTGGATTCGTTTACAGAGTCCCTGTTCCATTCTCGGCGAAGCTTGGATTGCCTGTTGGCAGCCATGAATATTGTCTTAACAAATATAGAAATAAAAGTAAACAGTTGTTGCAAAGTACAGAAATGTATAAGTAAATAATAGGAAGTGATAATATTTTGGTTGGTGTTGACTTTGTTTTATTATACGCCAACTGAACCGGTAAATCGTTACTTGATTTATGTAACTGGGTTTGATCTCACATGAACACATGATCATTTTATATCAAAAAAGAAAAACTTTCAATTTATGTTTAATATTTCCATTAGCAAGCTACTTTGCAACAGAATGATTACAATTTGGCAGAAAAACAATCTCTAATTTATTGAAATTATTGCACTTACCTTTAAAAGTACAAAGTCTTTGAAAAATGGATTTAGATCTCAGATATTATGAAAATAACACTCCTTTCTCTGATGTTAATTTGAGATAAATGGAATTCCACATTATCTTTTACATAATTCTTTAAAGGCTGGCCTGTTTAACATAAGTATGAAATTCGTCGAATAGCCATTTTCACAGCTGCTTAGGTCTATATATTAGATATATGATGAAATTTGGAGGTGATGTTCACCCTGGTTATTACAAAGAAGGGACAAGAACCTTAAAACAACTAGAACACGTTAGGAAGCACCATGGAATTTCAATTCGACCACCAACCACATGTTCTTATCAACTGCAAAACGAGAATGGTAAATTCCCTTTTGCTGTGCGAGCTTATGTGGCTAATATCTGATAACCGCGTAGTTTCCCCCAACGCGAAAATGAGGTTATTATTGATCGAGGTTTAGTGGCCTGATCTTGTATGATTCAGTGGTTTTTCAAAGCGAGCATGTATGTCTAGAACACAGTGACCTATATATGGAAATAAAACATGTTGTTATGCCTTGTGCATAATGTTTCAAAACCGGATCTTAAGATATAACGTTTTAAAACGTTAGTCTAAGTACAAATTTATAGATAACGATAAAATCTTTCTTTTAACATAATGAGTGTAAAAGTTATATCTTGTATTTATTTGATAATCTGAGTATACTCTATAGCGCGAACAATAGCTTTGGTCAGTAAACCCTTGTTACTCATTGACTTATGTTGTTTATTTGGCTAATTCAAAGAGTAAGCAAAGATTTATTGGAATTCGACAAAGTTACTGCTTATCTTTTGGCGGTATATTACCGTCTCCCTGGTTTTTTGACTCTGCTAGGGTAAACCCCGTTTCAAAAGGTGACATACGGTTCGATTAAAAACCCTTTGCCTTTTGAAAACTTGACTGTTTGAAAAAGAAAGGCGAATTTGAAAAAAAAAACGTAACATATATTAACCTAGTATTTTGCATTTTAAATAGCATTGATACAAGAACATTATCAAAATTGAAATGAAAATGTCCCGAATGTTGTTCTCAAGCAATGGTTATAACAATTTGGTTCAAGGTTATTTGGTTAGAATAGATGCTTACCTACATTTATATAGAATTGGTCTATTTTCATACACCGTGTCATGAATACAGAAAAAATACATGCTTTATAAAAGTCACGAATTTCGGGTTACGACATGTAATGCATATTTTTAGGTTTTGTAAATAGATCAAGTATCTATGGCCTATATTCGTGTCCATATACACACTTGGATATGTGTTTAAAGCTATATGTATGCTTAATTACGAGCGTAATCTCCCGTTTTTAAACAGCGATTGTGCGGAAATTTTAGTGTTTATGGTGACATAAGTCCGAAGCAAGGTACATAAGGAATTATTTCATTGAGAAATTCATTTCCGCAAAATTGCCGAGTCTATTAAAATGCATGCATCAGCTAGCAAATTTGAAATCGACGAATGAACCGATTTGTGTTTCCACCATGTTTTGGTTGATTTGTCAACCACCTCGTTACCAGGGCCTATTGTTAACAGGATATGGCTGATTCACCGGGCTTGACCAATCTTATGGCAGATGGATGCAATGTAAATGTGAATATAAGTTAATGATGTCTAAATAAAAATATCGTAGATTGATGATCTTGACTTGATATTGAAAAATAAGGTTTGATATATAAGATAAGATTACAGCTCCTTTGTATCAAAGACCCTGGATATAGGTTCTTTGTTTGTATTAAGTACTTTTGTATCGAGTAAGGTACTAAGTCGATGACGAACAGTAGGATTATATTTTCGTGAAATAAACAGTTTGCTTGTGTCAGCTATTTTATCGAAAATGGGTCACGTGTATTTTCGAATAATCATTGCATTGATTCATTGAGAACTTAGTAACAGTTATGTGTGTGGCAACTACACAAACGTATGGTAACTACACAAACTCCCACATGGGCTCAGTCAGCTGATCGGGCTATTTTTAGCGAAAATATGTCAAGGTTATTTCCTTGTAAATCAAACTAAACTGAACTTGGAATGCACTTGTCGATGTTTTCATAGGAACATGTACAATTTATATAAATAAAAGCTCTTATTAACCGGTAAAAGAATTTAAAGTCCCACTTATAGTTTTTATCCGAGTTTTCCCCTTTAAAATCCGTAATTTTCAATGTATTCTATAACTTTAAGGGAAACTCAATTAAACGCAAGGCGCGAGTGTTGTTAGATCTGACTGCATGTCATCGGCCATATTTGGTTAGGATGATCCCAAAGAAAAAAAAACACTGTATTTATTTTATGTTTTATTATGATTTCAAGCGTAAATATTCACAGACGTATTCGGGCCTATATAGACACACGACATGATATCATATACCTGTGAGACTGTAATAAAGTACGAATTCGAATTGAATTATATATCATGTAATTATGGCACAAACGACAAAACGATATGGCACTTTAGTCAAATTGGTGTGATAATTATAAGAATAAATAAAATCAATAACAAGTTTTAAACCTCGTAAATACAGGTTTCTTAACAAGCAATATACATGGCATCTCCTATGTAGTAACATAATCGTTATTCAAACATAATTGCATTGCAGTATATTGCTATTTTAATATATTACGTAACCTTCTTTAGATTTAATTCAGCTTATTGATCGATATGATCATTTTAAAACTATCATTTAAATAATATGATATTTGTTAATTTAAACATCTACATCTACATTGTATATATGTGTTAAAATAATAATTGATGTATGTGATGTTAAAAAGGTTATGTACAATCGAACTTGGATTCCATACAACTATTAGTTAACGTTAACATAATGATTTGATTTAAACGGTGAAAAATGATATATCAGGGGTGGAAATAAGATAGTTTTCACACTCGCCAGACTGGCGAGTGAGTCAAATTTCACACTCGCCAGCGAAGATTTACACTCACCAGAAGTCAAAATATGTAAAATGAAAACCACTTAAATGTGAGCGCCATAATTGGGCTTGAAATATATTTCTAAGAAAAAAAGGCGAGCGCCGAAGGCGCGAGCCGACAGATTTGATTAAATTATTCAAAATCTTCAGATTTAATCAACAATTTTTCAAGTTATGTTTTGACGGTGTTTTGACAGATTTGATTATATTATTCAAAATCTTCAGATTTTATCTACAATTTTTCAAGTTATGTTTTGACGGTAAATTTTACACTCGCCAGGCTAGCGAGTGCCTTCAAATTCAAACTCGCCAATCAAAATTTTCACTCGCCATGGCGAGTGTGGTGAGTGTTATTTCCACCCCTGATATATGTGATAGTTCATTAGGCATTATAATATGATTCTAAATATCATAACGAAATGTTAATCGTGCTTTCATGCTGCCTTTAATTATTTTCAACCTGAGAGGTTCCAAAAGTAAACTTGTAAAATAGTTGTGTAAATATTGCACTATATCTGTATAAGCAATTTTAAAGTGCAAGCGTTAGCAAAAAACATAACAATTATAACCCAAATAAAACCGGGGTTTAACTCAGCTGGTTTCGGAATTCCAAGGTAAAGCAACTAACAAAAAATTAAATGTTTTTATGGCCCGCCTGACTATAGTCAGAGGGCCATATAGGTTTTGCCCTGTCCGTGCGTGCATTTTCTGTTTTCACCGGAAATGGTATCTATG
>LQRL01091598.1:1018-14414 GCA_001703475.1 Hydroides elegans | reverse complement strand
AGAGCAAGTAGAAAATACTAAGTTTTTAGGTGTACAGATTGACAATAAACTTAACTGGAAAGCACATATTGTTAAACTCAAAGGCAAATTATGCAAAGCTTTCTCGATTATTTATCGCTGTAGTTCCCTAGTAAATGAACTCGCACTTAGAACACTTTATTGCTCATTGTTTCTTTCTCAACTCACATACTGTTGTGAAGTCTGGGGCACTACATACAAAAGCAATCTCAACTGTTTATATATACTTCAAAAGAAGTCAATTAGAATTATTTGCAAAGCGGAAAAGCTTGCACATACTACGGAATTATTTTTAAACCAAAAGCTTTTAAAATTTGAAGATATTGTAAAACACAGATTGTGTTGTTTAGTATTTAAAGCGTCCAAAAAGGACCTTCCTAAAAATCTACAAAACAAATTCTATTTCGCGCTTGATCAGCATGCGTATAATCTTCGCACACAAAGGCTTTCATTGTAAACCAAGTCAGAACTAGAAAACGTCAACAAAGCTTTAGTGTTTACGGCGTAAAGGTGTTTAACTCTTTGCCAACCTTGTTAACATCACAACCGAGGCATTGTTTGTTTAAATACAAATATAAAAGGTACATTCTTGAGCATTATAAAACACTGTGTAGTTAGAAATCGAACTTTATGTTTACCTAAGTTTTGAACCATGACTCAATAACTAAATACTGTGCTGCAAAATAAACTTTCTTCACACAGCTTCGTATTCATATTGTGTGCTATGTTATTTAAGTTCTCGTTTTCTGTTAATCATTTATCAATAGCGTTATCACAGCTACTCGGTACAATGACTGTAATTGCTGATGTTATTATATAGCAAATAGGGTGTCACCAGCTACAAGTGTTTATACTTCAGGTGTTCACCTTTCAATAAGCTGTAATCTATTGTATAATGTTACTGTCCATTATTGTACATGTACTGTATTCATAATGCTTTTTGAAATAAAAATCGTTATATCGTTATATCGTTATATCGTAATAAATAAATAAAAAAATTAATCGGGCGATAATTGGGCAAACCATATAAAAGTGCAAATTGTAACAGATATGGCACATGAAATCGAATTTTAGGGTCCAAATTACATTTAACATTGCTTACGTGTAAGGTGATCAGTCATTTTGGTTGAAATATAGATAAATCAAGTATTTCACAAGTTTTCGCCAAATCAAATTTTGGCCTTGACCTTAAAAATAACAATAACCTGCACCATCACGGTTTATTTCTTTACATTAAAAAATGGTCAAAATTAGAGAGTTTGAGCAAATATAAAATTTGTTGCGCTAGTAGCCTGGATTTCCCAAATATAACCAATCACATTACTTGTTACTGGTTTGTTTACGTCATTTTGACATCATTCAAGCGGAATTCCCCAAGTTGCCCAAACTCTCTGCTATCATAGAGTTTGGACAAAAAAATGTATTTTCGGGCATTTTTGCGACATATTGCGAAAACACTTTTAGTCAACCAGCTATTGTTGGTGAAAATATCTTACAAGCGCAATTTTAGGTTGTATCTCTAGAGGTTGACTTTAAGTGTCAAAAACTAAATTTTAGTCAAACAATTATTCTGCCCAATCTCTCTATTTAAATAACTAGATTGTTGTAGACGTCTATATGCAATGTTTGAACTTTAGTTTTTTTCTTAATGTTTCAAAGAGTTTTTTTTATATATTTTTTTATTTACATGCTTTCAATTCATGAACGATTAAGAACATCAACCAAGTTATACAACGCGTTATTACATATTTTTATAAAGAACAAATAAGAAAAACCCAAGAGTGTAATATTTCCTTACGTTTTCACTATGGCCTCGTTTTTGACTTATCGCCCACTTTTCGTCAAATTGCGTCAACTTTACGTTGTGAGTATTTAGTAAAAAAATTGAGCGTATTTTATCAAAGAATGGCATCATTTGTATGTAAGCAGCTATGTTCGATCATCAGCATCACCATTCTCTATTTGCAATTTTAAAGATCGATAAATCGATAGCTATAAGTATGCAAATAAGTTTCGCAAGTTGCATGAGCTCACCATTGCCTAGTGGTGTAGGTGTTAGCTTGCATTTTAGAGGTCACCCGTTCGAGCCCCCTTCTTTGCCTGAATATTTTGCTTTACATTTTTAATGAAATATGAAATAAGTAATGATTTATTCATAACATACATTAATAATTGCCATTGCTTTTGAATAAAATTGACTGATTATCACGTTTAAAACAAGGTCTATTGTTCCGCCACCCACTTGACAACCACAATAATATGTCGCAAAAACACTTATTTATTCATCAAAAGTAAGCACTTTGTTGAAAAATATTGAAGTTATTATCAAAATATATCGTCAGTTATAATTTAAAGGCTGTATGAAGACAGACATATTTTTTTTCATAACGCCTTTACTTGGTTTCGAACCTGGGCACCCATTGCATCTCTAAAATTCGAGGATATTAGCCAACTACATGTGGTGCAAATCAAGCTCAATGATCACTGTTTATTTTGATATTAGTCAAATTATGAATAAATCATGCAGAATGAAGAATAATATTGTTATTGTTTAAATTCTAGATGTGTTTACCCAAACACAAAATAGTTATTGACGATCAAAAATTGTAAACAAACATTGTTATTTGCAAATGACGCAAAAAATTGGCTGATCAAACTCTCTGTCCGACAGAGCTAACGTGGGAAGCTGATTTTGGATCGCAAAATTAATGTATTTAAATCGATTATCTTTTATTGAACCTTTCGTGTTCGTTCAGATTTGGCTGACAGAGTGTTATGATTCCCTTCAATATATAATCTTGTGACGTATTCCCATTTTATATTATATGCGTAGAATTCTACCTGAGTAACCTAGTTGACATAATTTTGATCATCCCCATAAGTAAAGTGATTTTAAACTATATTTCGAAATATAAAAAAAATGATTAGCACTTTAACCACTTGCCAAACAAATAGCATTGTTGCTTAATCAAATTTTGCTACGTGAATTAATACTATCGGTACTTTCACCATTTTACACAAAATTACGAGTTAAGGCACTGATTATTTCGAGTCAACCATTGATAATGAGTCCCGATGCATTGGATAGGGAGGGATGCATCGATTTATTCAGTTATTTAACATGGGTTCGCCCTTTAGTTTGATTAACTGATTGTATAACCAATCAGTACACGACAGCGCTTTCGGGATGAAAAAAATAGCGATAGCGCCTTCGGGATAATAAGGACCGATGTTCAAAATGCCTTTCAAATATACATTTTGCAATTCTATCATAAATTCTCTACCTTAAATGTATTGGTACTAAGTACGTATATAAATCATATAGTTGTAATATTGCGATAAAAACGCTAACCTTAAATAAAGAAATGACTGCAGAAAATAAATCGACTAGAAGTATAGATATTATAAATGGTGATAATATCAATCATTAAAGTGGTCAAGCTTGATACAAATTTGAACACCTTAACACATAAAAGTTATCTATTTCTTTAAAAAAAAATGAGACAAAAACACTGAGAAATCTTTTTTCATTTTGTATTCACAATGATAACTTGATATTTAATGTTAATTAAAGCACATAAATGATATGTTCTGCTTGATAGCCTCTAACTTCCGTTTAAACCCATGATATGTTGCCTGTGAGGATTATATGTTTTTTTTATATAAGTTTCATATATTGATATGCATATAATAACTTGTATATGGCAATCATATGACAAAGAAACAAATGTTAATCTGTTAAGTATATTTCACAGCGTTTTAGAACTTTATATTCAAACTTTATATCATAAAGCATTTGTTACAACATTGATTTTAAAACAAAATCTTCACTGCATTGCTAATCTAAATCTTAAGATAAGTGATCAACAAAAAGAAAAAAAACGTAGATGCGTTAAATGTATAATGTAAATATAATTCTATCAGCAAATATCCAACATGTGTACTTTTCTTATATCATAATATGATAGTTCAGCAATACTATCATCACATAAATTTCATAGTGCCTGTAAATGATTAATGTCATTATGCATACTTTAAGCACAAAATGATGCTTCAAAAGTATTTAAAGTACTTACTTTACCAGATCATGCAATACGTTTTTAATATATTACTAATACTAATTCTTGTATTTTAGAAGAAAAAGTCATCACTTGATTCATCATCCTGTTCTGATTGGCTACTGTAACTTGAAAAACCGAAAGATTAATTCAAACTAGATACATCCAAATTACATGCGGCATAGGATTTATCAGAATTCATTAAACCAAAGTGACGAACATCATTAAACGGGAAGCATATTCCAAACTTGTATAAGACATGTTTATATTTTTCTAAGAAACCGATACCGTTGAGGGATAAATTGTGATCAATAAGAAGTGGGTGTACATTCGAATAGAGTTCATGATCGAATGCTCCAACTTTTTCATCTGTATCTCTGAACATATCAAGCAAGCACATTGTTAGTGTTCCATCTGTAAGTTGTGAATACGCAGGTGTATCATGGGTTTCGATCAACAAATACAAGAAATAAACACGCAACATGTAGCTTTTGATCCAAGGTTTGTATCCAAAGAGTGAAATGCTTTTATCCTCATTTACCATGTCCTCAAAATCACATGGGTCGTGCGAGTGACAACAATATTGTAGTATATATTTTGCTACACGAAAGCCTCTCTTTTTACTTTCCGGCATTGCCTGTAATATTTCATTTTCAATAATACCAGTATCAAACTCTTCATTTTGTACCAAACTATACACTTTTCCCTCAGACATCACACCCGGAAGAATAGATTCTAAGAATATACGTGCCTTAGATTTTAGTGGCACAGTTCGTATCTCCGCATTTGTCACAGCATAAACTGGTGTTAAATCTACAGTTACACCGTATTCTTTGTTGTTCGATTTATATATCATGGCCAAGCATATACCAATGTCACGGTTTTCCTTCACTCCTATAATTGTCCATTCATTTAGTTCGTCAGTGAGTGTTTCTTGTTCTACAATTTCTTGTATCCATGTAAAATAAAGGTTTATATCCATTTTAAAATCATTGGTGACAGTTAGACTATCATGATTTTCATTACCAAATTGACTACTGCAACTAAATCCATCATTTTCATTACTATCGTTGCTATTGTCGTCATTTCCATGACTACTGAGACTAGAATCATCACTGCTATGACTTTTCTTACCGGCCTCATCACTGTTATATTCACCGTGACTAGTTTCCTTACTGTTATGATTACCTTGATTATAAGCATCACTGTAATGAATATCCAGGCTATTGTCGCCACTTTCATGACTACCCTGGTTTTTGCCGTCACTCCCATTGTCGTAGTCACTATTTGCGTATACAATTGTTGCGTCACTATCAAACGAAGATTCGGGGTCTTTTCCAAATTGAGTTTCGTCATCACTGGATATCACGATGACATTTAAATCCTTACTAGATCCAATGTCCTTCTTTGGTGTAGATGTTCTCTGGCTAGGTTTGGATCGTTTCGCTTTATAGTTGATAACATGTATATCCTCATCACTGGTATCACTTTCAACAACAAGTCTCCCGAATCGTCGTTTTTTAACACTTACGTTGTTTTGATTTATCTTTCGTTTCGAATCAGATATGTTACCAGTTTCATCTCGTGAAACGCTGCTTGAATCAGTAAGAATCATACTACTATCCTCTTCATTAATTTTAAGAATGTAATCGGCTTCATGTGGCAAACCAACCTTAACACCAGCCTTTATACTTCCGGTTTGTTGTAGTTTCGAGTTTTTGAAACAATCATGCCTTTTAGCTAAAGCATCACGTAATCTCAAAACAATAACGTCTAATCCGTCATAAATATCCTTATATCTAAAATCTTCCCTATCAACCAATATTGTTCTATCCAAATCAAGGGTAAACCTATTAATGTTATGTTTGTAAGTTTGAGATTTTTTCGCATATTCACGGAGGAATTCGGATAAGTTATAATTGATGTTCTCGTAAGAGTTATACTTATGCTTTCCTAAATTTATGATTATGTCACTTTTAAGCCGACCCATTCTGTATCAATGTAATATCAATGGTTATGATTCAATTGCTTTAAATAATTTGTCGATATGTAATTCACATCTGCTGGGCTATTTTATATATGTCTTATATGCCATTATATACACCGATAAGAAATCTGATTTTTTAACACTTGAAAAGTTCGAGGTTTTGCAAGGACCCATCACTGATATCAGACACATTTATTGACTTTGTAATCATCAAATGTTTGAACAGTATCTTTATCAGACAATGATTAATATGAGCTCCATGTGAAGTACTAATGCAAGTACATGAAGAACGAGAGCATGATTCAAAATGCATGGACTTAAGTCAATGCAACTTACGTATTATAGATAAATAAGTCATGGGACATTGTCTTGCTCGCATTATTTGAAAATAGATAGGTCCATGTCGGCTATAAAACAAATCTTAATATTCCAAATGGGCGCATTTTGATTCTGGAAAACAATAGTCTCAACCAAATGTGTTGCCTGAAAACTTATGTGTGTTGCCTGAAAGCGATATTTTTTTCAGTTTTGTTCTGATACGAGAGATACGTCCATTTCATAAGCAAAGAGATGTGCTGGTAAGGCAATGCGCTGTTTAATGGAATAGAAATGGTTAATTGACTATTCGATTCATTAAAATCTATTTAATACCCAAAGCCCTGTGATATCTAACGAAACATATATCATATATTAACGCATGTTATCCGGACTAAACTTAAATATATTTTTGTTGAATGTCACATTGCATATTTAATACATATGAATAGCGGGAATATATATATACTTATCATATTTGAAAACGCAATGGATAACATAAGGTATAAGGGCCATCTTGAAGAAGGATCTCCAAAATTTGAAAAGCACATATAAAGTGCCAATAAAATGGCAAACTGTACCAAATCATTTAGACGATTAGATGTTCGACAAATGGTATCAAAACATTCACCACCCTCTTTTATTGAATGGCTAATTTACGTTTATTGATTAAAATTTTGAAATAATCTTCCAAATAAAAAGTTGAAAGATGTTGTTTGTGCATTGAAGCCCATAGAATTATGTGACAAAGAAATGCTGCCAATATTAAATGTATTATGTTAAATAAGCTGTTGAAATAAATTTTGAAGAATGCGACAAATTTGATAAGATGCAGCAAACCAAACGATTTCATGTTAAAACTTTTATGAAAGATGAAATTATATAAAAAGTTATGAAAGGAAACAAGGCTAAGACTTTATGTCCGATGTTCCGGTCCCGTTTTGGCTATGTATTGGGCTTTAATGTACTGTTTTACATTGAAAATTGTGCAATATTAAGTAAACATTTGTAAAGTAAACATTTGCAATTAATGTGTAAAATTATGTTTTAAAAAGGGTTTCATTTGTATGAAGTTTTGTAGCAAATAAATAAACTAAGTTACATTTTATGAATCTCATGAGATGTTCGAGTATGTCCAAAGTTCCGGACACGTGTTTAATGCAATAACTGCCTGTGCTCTTTGAAGCTGTTGAAACATCATTCAGGCAACAAATAAGCATAAAATGTGACAGTTCAAGTTTGGTAAAGTCCATTCAGATATATATGCAAAATATTATCATCTCGCAAATGGTTAAAGCAATTTACAATGTGCTTTATAGTGAAAATCCTGATAATTAAGATTTTCATAGGTCTCATAGTCCTCTTTTTTCTAAATATCATATGATACAGCATAGGTATACTACCCACCATTATTACGTCACGTAAACACTTACTAATATGTCTAAGCTACATATTTTTTAAAATAATACAGAAGGTGGGTTAACATAATCTTATATCTCTTATTTATCAGTTATTTGACTACTTGCAAAATCCGCTTTTTAATAAATGCTTCTACATAGAAATAACTGCATAAAGTACTACATAATCATAGTTTTAGTTCTTGTCTTTTTGTACCAGCGTATAATTATTTTAAGAATCTTTCTAACGTATAACATGAAAAATAACTAACGGTGGTCTAGACTGTGAAATCAAATCTATCGAATACCTTATAGGCTTCTGGAATACATGCACAAAATAAAGCCTTGACTAGTAAAATTAATAACTTATTGCTTTTTGCAAGGTTAAGTAACATTAATAAGTATTGTGACCTTTCGTATAGCCAAATAGATTTGCACTCAGAACTGTAACAGGAGTACCCAGCGATTTATTCGGTGAAATATCAATTTTGCTTTGATATATTCCTGGTTGGCATTTTCACAGAATAGAATAAATATCAAAATATCCTTTTTTGCTTTATATAAAAAAGGCCCATCAAATGCAATTATTATTATATGAAATTAACCCAGTTTTGAGCAAATTAAGGCTAAACATGGGAGTATACTCATTTTAGGGAACTTTCAGATGGGTATGAAGCATTAAAGGGTATCTTTAATTGCTGGCAGGGTTTGACTAGCAACGATTTTCGGGCTCTCCTAGCTGGCAAACAAAGAATAAAGTTTTCACTTAAATAATTAAGATGGCACGACTGTAAGCTGCAAATGAATTAGATTTACAACAAAATAAGTCATATTAAACAGACTTCTTGAAATCTTTCGCTGGTTACTCCTGATGTAATAAATAATGAATCATGATCGAGGGCCCAAATCCACCGTTAGATATTACTCTGGATTGACCATGCAGATTGTATTTGTTAAAGATTCTTGTACGGTTAATTATGTCGCCCTGATTGTTGTTTATATTACTGTATATTTCTATGAAAGCAGAATAAAGCAACATAAAAATACATTTCACGTTGCCCAACATGTGAGATTTGTTTGACGGCTGATCCCAATGACCTTTAAGATTATTGACAGTTTTTGTTTATGGAGTAGAAATGCTTATGTTTATTTATTAAAAATGACTGTGTTGTGTTGACTCAACAAAATATATAGAAAGGTTTCTCGTCGTTTTACGAGGTGCTGTCGTTTTACGAACACCATAAACACGCCTTTAAAGATAGTTTAATGCATTTAATGTGACACAGCATCTTTCGTCTATGTATCCTATATAATCTATTGAAATTTATCTTATCCGTTGCGATCTATTGCTGTATGGAGTTCGTAAAACGACCAAACCTCGCAAAACGACTAAAAAACATTCTATCCCACTATAAATACAATATAATTGTGTCTGATAGCAAAGCAGTCTGTAAACAAAAACTTTTAAATTAACAAGTATAAATCTTCAGTCAATTTTTATTTTATATAGATAACAAATAACGAATTATAATAGAGGGATAAATAAATATAAACTAGAAATAAACAAAATATACTGCCATGTTCTTATCTTTATTGCTGTAGAATGAATATAGATGTACTTAACATATGTTGTGGGGTATCTATGATTTTAGGGTATCTATAGATACCCTAGGGTATCTATGGATACCCTGACCCAATCAGGGTATCTAAAGATGCCCTGAAAAATTCAGGACATCTATAGATACCCTGGTTTTGGCCTCCAAAAAATGAAAGATACCCTGATTTTGAAATTTAGTGATAAAGGTGATCGATCGCAATATAAATCAATAGTATAAGTCGTTAAAAGAGTAGGTATTATCTAAGAATGAGTAATATGAGGAGAGGGTGTGTGAGTTGAGATTAGGAATGATCTTAGAGTGAGTAATTATATTAGGAGAGGGTGTCTGAGTTGAAGGTGTATCTCTACATTACAATCAAATTCAAATTCGCTGATTGCAATTAATTCCAATGGTATTAGTCGTTATTGTATCAGGACATGATCTTAAGAGGGGATCATCCCAGGGTAGGGAGGATCGGTGGTTGGAGCTCAACTTTTCACCAGTGGATTCTCCTTTGATCAATTATGTAGGAATGTTCTTAAAGAAGTAATGGGCAATATAAGTGGTATACACGCAAAAATAACATAAATAATTCAAATCAAATCTGTTCATTGAACTTTGAACATAAACATAAAGTATTTTATTTCATGAGTATCCGATTTATTTGTCACGTTTTGCACATCACCACATATAATCACATCATACTGTCTAAGAACGAGCATTTGCCTGTTTGTTTTCGGAACGGCATATTTTGCCTCTTGAATTTCTGTTGAAGACGTCATAGGCACTTTTGGTAAGAAGCAAACTTTTTTGTATCCGGTATATTTTATAAAACTTGAACGATTGATATCTGATGAAAATGAAGAATTTCAGCTGGCTTTTATACCAAAAGACATACTCCATTAAAGGAAACCTAATATAACTTTTAACACTAACTACCACTAAATCCTTCCCTCCGCCTACCCTGGGATAATCCCCCTCTAAGACCGAGTCTAGATGTAATAACGACTATAATACCTTTGAAGTCAATTGCAATCAGCGAATTCGAACTTATTTGCAATGAAGAGCGACACCTTCTACTCACTCACCCTCTCCTAATATTACTCACTCTAAGATCATTCCTAGTCTCAACTCACACACCCTCTCCTCATATTACTCATTGTAAGGTCATTTCTAATCTTATTACGACTAACGCCATTGAAATCTATTGCAATCCATCACCTATAACACTTACTTCAAAATCAGGGTATCTTTAATTTTTTAGAGGCCAAAAAAACAGGGTATCTATAGATGCCCTGAAAAAAAATCAGGGCAACTATATATACCCTGGCCAGATCAGGGTATCACAGATACCCTAGGGTATCCACAAACAAAGCAATTGTACGTTGCCCTAAATGTTACATTAGTTTGGCGATGGATCCAAATGACTTGAAATATAATTATTTGATAAAACCATTGAAATTATAACTTTAAATTGACCCAGCTAATATGAAATTCATTCCAGCAATAAAAAAAGCGTTATCTATTTCTAACGGTGACGAGCTTGATTTCAAAGAGTCGAGAGTAGAAGTTTTTTATAAGCTTGATACACATATTATAATAGAATCCAGCCCAAAATATATCCGGTCATAAATGTTTCCAAGATTGACAACCTGTGCCGAATGTTTCAAATGAAGCAGCCTGCGACAAAAAAATATCATACAATTAAATAAAAAATACATGGGTTGGGACTTGTTGCCCCATTTGTTCAACTTTGGAAACGTTGTACCAAAAGACCTTTCGGAAAGGATTCAGATTGCAATAGATCTAGTTTTCGAATTGAAATATGAGCCGATAGAAAATATTAAAGTGATACACTTCTATTTCTTTTAACCATAATCATTGTATGCTACCGTTAAAAAAATCATTAGTGTAATGAGACGTGCAATATCAGACGCAGATGAATATTAATATATCTTCCAATAGATGGACTCACATCGTATCTCTATTTTAAAGATTCATTGAATAAAATCTATCAAGCATTCCACCTACTGAATGTCCTATACAAACCTTGAATAGGACTCTACTTTGCAATTTTATGAATCAGGTTTGTGACATCTATTGTCTATTGTCATGTAATGAATTGTGATTGCTCATTATTTGTAATTGTTGATAAAGCATAAGAAGCAGGTCTATTAATTATTGGCTCTTTTCTTACTCATTGTTATATGTCATAAATGTTTAAACAAAAGAACTTAGATGTAATCATATAATCTATTGTGTATTACCATGTCATGTTACGCAATATTAATTGTTCATAATTGCTGGCTAAATGTCGACAAAAATAATGGTATTACATTTTGACCCTCTTCATTGTTATATTATATAATGGTAAAAAATATAAATACGATGTAATTATAGATTGTATTGTGTATTATCATGCCATGTCATGCCCTGTTTAATGGTTATTATTGCTGGGTAAATGTCGATAGAAATATTGGTAATGGTTTTTGAGCCTATTCATAACTTAATTGTTATGGTGATGTTATAACATAGGTATATAACTGATATCTTAACAGATAATAATAGAAAAAGGAACTGTACACGCCCGAGGATTTACAGAGTCGCTTGTTCATGAAAAGCCGTATTTTCGAAGTTTTTTTTTTAAAATTGAGTACTCTTTGACGCCTTTTACTGAAACAAGCGGTGAAAACGGGGTTGGAAGCTGTTTCAAGATGATTTTCTTATTATGAATTCTAATATGGAAAATGTAGTTTGTACATAAAACAAAAATAAACAAGGGTGAACGATGCTTAAAGCTGCAATGACAAATGTTTTAGAAAAAATATATATTTAGAAGATAAAAAATCTCATTAAACAACAATTTGGAAGAATGGCTGATATCCTTCTTATTGTACTTAACCTTATTCTATTTGGTATTCGATATTGTTTTACATTTGACTGCAACAGTGATAAAAGAACAATGATAAAAGCGACCGACATACAGAATGACTATTTTATCTCTTTGGACTGTCAGCATAACCATGGAAATTCGACATGGCAATATTACATGTCTAAATGCCTTGAAAGCGCAACATGTGTCGGAATACGGTCGAGTGTACCTCCGTTGCTGTGCAGTCTATCAAACACACATGTGACTGAACCACTACCAATGGACAACGATTTGTGGTTGATTGTAAGCGAACTAGAGCGTTATCGTTATGGTATTTATTTTAAGCTATTGTATTTTGATAAAACACATAATTAAACAATATGTATATTTATTTATAAATTTGACTTATAAATTGATAAAGTTATTAAATTTGATATGTTCGTATATTGATCAAGAAGTTATATAAAACATTTATCAAATCATTACGTATATGTAAATTTATCTATGGAAATTAGAATGTGGCTTATGAAAATCTGATATGCAAGTGCAAAGAGCTATATAGTATTTATCCCCTGATAGATGTTGGAAGCTAAAATATTCAGAAGCTTTTGATTGAAATTCAAATTTGGTATATTGTTCGAATAGCTAATATTTAAAAAAATTAAATAAATGTTTAACATGCGTTGCTTTATTACCATGTGTTTCTTTCTCTTTCATGCAACATTCTTCCGCATAATATGTTACCACTATTTTCCATATGTTTTGAGAGAAATTGGATATCTATGACATTTATTTCCGCATGTCACTTATAGAAATTTAGATATATTTATATATATGGCATATATTTCAATATGTCACATATAGAAAGAATTCATATATGACTTATATTTCAGTATGTCACATATTGAATACGGATATATATGACACTTAATTCATTATTTCCGTATGTCATCTATTGCAGCGTGCGAAGCGTTACTGAATAACCGCTGTTACATAGTGTACCATCAATTGTTGAACTTTTATGACGCGAGAGATACATGCGCTAACAATGGTGGGAGTTTAGCGACCGTTTGCGACGCGGAAACCAACAGGTTGCTACATGTGATCACATGGGAACAAGGTATATTTTTCATTTCCTTATATGTTCAGTT
>LQRL01091597.1:6556-18056 GCA_001703475.1 Hydroides elegans | reverse complement strand
GGGGGGGGGGGGAGTTTGCCGGGGGTTGAGTTTGCCGTTTACCCATGAAATCACATTGCTATGATTAACCATGTCTGTCGATCTCGTAAAACCATCACAGAAAATGTGTATCATCAATATCGATTATTGGCAACTGAATGATCTCCTAGGGCTGATATCTTTAGATAATGTTCATATTATGTCGCTTCAAATTGGAAAGAAAAACAACATCACTATAAAAAGAATATACTTTTGGTATACGCAAAAAACCTACTCAAAATATTGAGTACGTAAAAATGAAATGTTTCGTGCACTTCAAACTATTTATATATAGTCTATCATTCAGTTAATAATTATTTGATAAGGAACATTGATAAGAATTTATGTAAACTTGCCATTGCGTCATATAATTTACAAAAAATGCATTTGGAACATTTTAATCCAAACGCAATATCATACTTGACATGTTTCATCCATTTGTGCAAAAACAAATTAAATGACAACTTTTATTATTTTTTGTATATTTAAAGTTTAGTTTAAATTTTGTTAAGTAAGCAATCCACCTGTGCAGTGCCTCATTGCTATTCGTTTTCGTTTATATTTTTAAAGAGATAAGAAATGAATTTATGAAATACAAATTGAAATAATTGACAGGATAAGCTGAATGTGTAAAGATGCGACAAAAAAAAACGAAAAAAAGAGGAGAAAAAGAGTAACATTTAATTAATAATGGCAATCATGGCGTTTGCTAGGACTCATCCTACATTCATGCAGCCTCATATTTATAAAGCACATCATTCGTGATGTATGTTTATTCTTCATCGGTACGTTTTTGTTTCGCTGCAAAGCGCAGCCCGAAGCGACATATATAGTGAACAATATTTCATCAACAGCAGCACGCGCCGCCGTTGTTCGCGGGTCCAAGGCGTTGGACCGACCCTACGCTAACTGGGAATGCGACTACCCAGTTTCCGCTTACCACATTCTATCATATCATGCAGCATCATATTCATATAGCACGTCATTCGCGATGTATGTTTATTCTTCATCGGTACGTTTTTGTTTCGCCGCAAAGCGCAGCCCGAAGCGACATATATAGTGAACAATATTTCATCAACAGCAGCACGCGCCGCCGTCGTTCGCGGGTCCAAGGCGTTGGACCGAACCTTCGCTACCTGGGAATGCGACTACCCAGTTTCCGCTTCACTGCATTCTATCATATCATGCAGCATCATATTCATATAGCACGTCATTCGCGATGTATGTTTATTCTTCATCAGTACGTTTTTGTTTCGCCGCAAAGCGCAGCCCCAAGCGACATATATATTGAACAATATTTCATCAACAGCAGCACGCGCCACCATCGTTCGCGGTTCCAAGGCGTTGGACCGAACCTACGCTAACTTGGAATGCGACCACCCAGTCTCCGCTTCAACGCATTCTATCATATCATGCAGCATCATATTCATATAGCACGTCATTCGCGATGTATGTTCATTTTCCATCGGTACGTTTTTGTTTCGCCGCATCATTTAAAGCTAAGCATCAGTTCGTTCAACCTGTTTTTTAATTGTAAGTAGAATGTATCACAATAAAATATACGTAGCCAAGTAAGCCCACTTTTTTATCTTTTATTTTACGTGTTATATGCTGGGCGCCCGTGTTATTAAACTGTACATAATCTTTCAAAAGCACAACCAGTAGTTTTAATTTTGCTATGCACATTAGAAGTTAATCTTGTTGTTTCACTGTTCCAAAGCTCATGTAGTTGGTGCCGCAGTAAAAACCTATATGCTTAGTTTTATCGCGCCCGTGTATTTTAATATTATGTATATGTATAACAACATTATGTAGTTAGATGCAAATCAATTTTTCTTTTAATAAAATGTTACATAGAGTGTGTAAGATACTAGGCGAGAGTGTTATCAAATTGTATACGTAATCTAAAGCACGACCAATAGGTCTTTTAATTTCGCGGCCTTAATAGTAAATTGCTCATAATGCTGTTTTCACTATTTCAAAGCGTTTTACGTTGCAGCAACCAAAACAGAGAATATACGTGTTTAATCGCATACAGCATCGCTACGCGCCAGTGTTTTTTTTTAATTTTTGAATAATATATAACAGTATCATGTGGAAATAGTAGACAATATTGCGTAAAATGCTAGATATAATGCTCATAGAAATAAATGCTAGACGCAATTGTATACCATCGGTTACAGCAAACAAATAATTATATATATTAAAAAAATGTATTCTGAATGTATATCAACTATAATATTTCATAACGTTTTATTTTACTACACCCCTACACCTTTGGAGGATTCTTATTTTGCGTAAATTTCCAAAAGCAAATAATATTTGCATTTTGTCATATCTTTAAAAGGTGTTTTGAAAAATTAAACCTTTACAATCCTCCAAACGGTAGTAGTCTATGCTTATAACCAAAATGTCATTAAGAACAAATACAAAACACGCTTTGCATTACTTAATGTATATTTAAAGTTAAGTTTATTTTTTTAAGTAAGCAATCCACCTGTGCAGTGCCCCATCGCTTCGTTGTCATTATCTTATTGTATTCGCATCCGCTAAAATTTATTTGAATCCAGAGGTCAATCGGTCACCATCGATTAAATAGCATAGAAAGGGGTCAGCTGGCGTACACGCTTTTCAGCTCATTTTTGAACTCATTCAAAAAATCGCAAGCGGTCGCACGGAAGCAGCAAATATCAATATTATAGCATTACTCGTTTTCCCTCCCACCGCGACCCTTTATTATAACGTATCTCATTTACAATATATTGCGATGTACTTCTGTTTTTAAATAGTTCTTCATTAATCCCGAACAAGGTACAAGTTTCTAATATATTTTATATGTAGTTGTGTGTAGTTTTATGAAGGGCGGAAATTTCCAAAAGCAAATAATATTTGCATTTTGTCATATCTTTAAAAAAGTGTTTTAGAGGAATAAACCTTTACAATCCTCCAAATGGTAGTAGTTTTATTCGTCTATGCTTATAACCAAACTGTCATTAAGCACAAATACAAAACACGTTTTGCATTACTTAACTAACATTTTTTAACTAACATTGACACATTTTTACTAACAACATTTAACTGACATTGACATAGTTCCAATTTAAGCAAATAAAGGGATCAGCACAACATTGTTTTAAGTCCTAAATCTATTATCTGAATGTAAAGGAATTGGTTGCTTCAACAGGTAAAGGCTATGACAAAACGATGTAATTATTAAGATATCAGTCAGGTCGTAACATTGTTTAAGTAAATAGCATATATATGTAATCACGCAAAACTATGTTATATATTTTGACGAAACAGGTAATGTCCCCTAAAACATTGGTGCACGGATCCCAAATGTAAATAAAGTATTCTCATCTCAACATATACATGTATAATAAATGCTGAAAATACACTTTGGCAAGCAGGAATGAGTTCAATGAATTTTGGACACTTCGGCCCCTACCACTTCGGCCCCTACCACTTCGGCCCCGATAGGACACTTCGGCCCTTTTTGGAAAAGACACTTCGGCTCCTCGTGAAGACAGTTCGTCCCCTCGTGAAAAGATACTTCGGCCCCAGGCAAAAGACACTTTGGCCCATTGCAAAAGACACTTCGGCCCCTAAATTTTGACACCTACTGCTTCGGCCCCTTGCATCATATGTATAAAATAGCACTATTTAACCTAGTTTTATATCGTGAAATGACTAGTTTAGTAAATTCCCCACAATTTACGCCCCAAATCACACTATTGAGACTATTTTCTTTTAATTTGAACATTTTTAGTGAACGAGTAAAATATGTCACCTACACTTGATATTTAATGCAGTTGAATACGCCTTTCATCAAAATGAGAATACCTTGTTATGAATTATATTTTGAGACTAAAATATGACTCTTGCAACATTGTTCCTAAAACATTGTTATTTTTTTCCAAAATATGTTTTTACAATTGTTTGAATATTTGCTAAATCTTATTTGTTTATCTTTATCTAATTTCTTATATGAATTAAAGGGTATGATGGTAATAAGATATACATGTAGTCAATTATTATATATACATGAGCTGAAAAGAAAACAAGTTCATAAACGAATGCACTCGTTTTCACAACTGTTAGATTTCTATTTATCATTTGTTTAAAAATTATTAATAATTTATCTAGTTAGAAGAATATTTTACCAAGGGGCAGAAGTGGTAGGCCCCGAAAAATAAGGGGCCGAAGTGTCTTTGGCAAGGGGCCGAAGTGTCTTTTCACGAGGCCGAAGTGTCTTTTCACGAGGGGCCGAAGTGTCTTTTCGAAAAGGGGCCGAAGTGGTAGGGGCCGAAGTGGTATGAGCCGAAGTGGTAGGGGCCGAAGTGTCCAATCCCCAGTTCAATTAAGAATTGTATTAGCAATATGTCAACATCTATATACTACATTTAATCTTTTAATACTATTTTTTATTTTTAATCTGACCTAGTTGTTCATTATCCACTCGCTAACTTGATGATGGCAAACTATTTCTAACATTTTCATCGCGAAAAAGTCAATGCTCTAAATGGCGTTACCATTAAAACTTGACGGTAGATTGCATCATGAATATAAACATCATCTATTATGATAAACTCTCAAAAATTCATTCATTAAAGTTTAAGAAATTAGAAAAAATGCAAACTTCAGTATGCATATTCAATGGCATGTCCTTTAAGGGAGGACTGAAATAAAAACATACAACATAAAAACACCTTAGTAACATACTCATTGGTCCAGGTCGGGTTGATAACAGGATCTTTCAGCGCCAGCAAGCGTCATAGATGCTGTGTGGTCTTCTAGGGGACGTGTTTGTTCGACCGACGTAAGGTCTACACCCTGTATATACAGAGTAAAATAGTTTCATCATTACATACACACCTTGTTCATGATTCTCATTGCAATAAAAAGCATGAGTACGGGTTCTCTTTAAAGAAAATGTACATCAATATACATGCAACAATGCTTCATATAACCTATTAAACCATACAAAATTTTCTAACAAATCACTTATTTCTCGAATAACTTTTTTATTATTTAATCTTTTTTGAAACTGTAAACGTAGTAATTTTTCTTGATTTTTGCCACACATGTCCATTACTTTTGTTGAATTCTTCGAATTTTTTATCAACACTTAATGAACAAAACGCATGTTATTTTGCCATATTTCTCTATGCATAGATTCTATCGCCTGCAATGGTTCTATCTAGATTGTTTAACAGCACAAACAAAACACTTCATGAGGGGTCATCTCAACATTTGATATTAATAAGGGATGTACATGTATACAATATTATCATTTAGATCTGGGAAAATGGTATATAAAAAAAAACTTGCTTTACATAAATGTTGACATATTTTAAAAAGATCATATTGAGTATTTGATTATGGATACATTTCTCGATGTTATTCGGCTTGTTATGTTAAATATCGGGCGAGGAATGATGTTTTGGATAAGATGTGGATCTAACCAACAATGTGTACAATTCTACAGACATAGGAGTCCGATTTGACATACAGTCATCGCTTGCTTGTTGTTTAATGGCTAAGTATAGATGCCTGTAATAGACTTAGCTTGTCCATCAATGTCACGTTGCTAGGCAACGCTTTATATCTAAAAGATGGATCCAAAAGGAGTTATTCAATGGATTTTTATGGCTTGATATAGGGTAAAGTTTAATAAACTTAGTAATAGCGATTAAGCCGAAATCGATCGGTATATAGAGAGCAATGATGACGAGGATAGTTACACGTAGTTTGTTATATAGTGCCTTGGCTATTTGTTGGCGAAACGGTCCCTTAGACGCCCATGAATAAATAAACCTTTGAATTATTGGCAATGGTGAAAGTTTCATTTCATTCGACGACGGGTTATTCATATAACCCTATCAAATCTATTTTTGTATTGTTTGGCATTTTATTGGTTCTCATGATTTGCTATTTCAAACTGTGAAGATCCCTCTGCAGATTTGCCGTTGTATCCTATATTATCGACTGATATTTTAACTACATGTATGAAACATAAATTTAAGATATTATTATGCTTATAATATGATGTGTGGCATTTTTATTGAACAGAATGACGTATTTTCATATCAATGCGAGCAACAAATGTATTTTTATTCGTTCATTGGCTTTATTTGTTATGGCATCTGAAGTACAATAGTCAACGTAATTTCCTCACATGGAATTATGGCACAGAAACATTAAACAACACTTTAATAACATCATGAAAAGTGAGGGGTGATACACGGTGTCTTGAGAACTTGCAACTTGTCTAATTCATACACAGGCCGATTCACGATTTTGCTTTTAAATATGTGCACAATAGCGGGATCACTACATGATGAATTACAATTTTTGCTCCGAACAAAGTATACTCGTCCAGAATGAAATTCGCGTGAGAGCCCGAGTGAAAACCTTGAAATTACCGAAAAAGTGAGAAAGTCGCGACTTGACCAGTCACAAATTTGTCAAGTCGTGAATTGTCAGTAACTCTTCATAACATTCTTATAAAATGCAGAAAACTGTAATAATATTGAACTCAACTGAAGAAAATGGTTATTTGACATTGATAATGTGTTTTTTTAAATACTTTTCAAGCAATAAACACAACTTACAGTTTTTGGCGACAAACGATCATGTTCAACTAATCCTTCGGCCCAAGGTGCGGGAGACACTAAACTTGGAAGTACACCATGGGCATGAAAAATACACGCACTGGAGTCTTGTAACCGCATCGCAGGAATATCAGTTTGGTCTATCGGCGAAGGGTTTCTTTCTTCGGTTTCAATTGGGTTTTGAAATCCTCTCAGCTCAGGTTCAACAACAGGTTGGACTTTTGTGCTCATACTGTCCAACGATAAGTGTGTATCCATTGGAGGTTCGTATGGTAGGTCTAAGGAACCGGGGGTGGGGTCTGGCGTTTTGAGATATGTTTCATCTTTTGGAGGGTTTGATTCGGTAGAAAGACATGATGTTCGGGCAAAAGCGCCTTCGTCTGGTTTTAACTCTTGTTCCTCTTGGCCAATTTGCAACTTGTTTATTTGTTCCGGTAGTTCTACGTCCATCTTACCTTTTAGAAACGGATTAAGCTCTTGTTTTGAATTATCCAGATTTTTCAAGCAATATTTCTCAAAATCTACCGTACCGAGACCAGACATCGCTATTTTCATTTTAAATTCCTTATCATATGCGATATGTTCATTCGTATGTTTTTGGTGTATGTTCACCATTGATGCCTCATTGATTTCCGTATTCTTCGGGGGAGCTGGAAACAGTCTCTGTTGCTCATGCGCTTTCTCTTCATAGCGATTTGAATTGCCCCGCCCAAAGGGCCAAAAGGGGCTTCCGGGATGCAAACCGGGATGTTTACCGGGCCAACCACGATTTAGACCGGCCCCACCGTGACCTTGACCGAACCTAAAAGGATTGTGTCCGGGCCCACCAGGATTGTGAGCGAACCCTCCAGGGTTGTGGCCGAACCCTCTAGGATTGTGACCGAACCCACCAGGATTGTGACCGGGCCCTCCAGGATTGTGACCGGGCCCACCAGGATTGTAACTGAACCCACGCGGATTTTGACCGGGCCCACCGGGATTGTGACCGGGCCCACCGTGACCTTGACGGGCCCCACCGTGACCTTGATCGGCTCCACCAGGAGGTGGACCGGGTCCACCAGAATGTTGTGAACCGTTTGGCGTTTGTTGATGACAGCAATTATAATTGATCGTTACATTTCCGTTATAGGTAGTACTGTTATCTTCATGAAAGTATGGATACCAATAATTGTCACTCATATTTGTGCCTATAATAATAGTGATGTAAAGCTGTCAAAACATTACGTGTTAAAAAGAAAAAAAAAAGCTTTTTACAAAACCGAACCGAATATTCACAGCACTTAACCTGTACACAAATAAAAAAAAACACATAGAAAATTCAATATATCTATTGATTTTGTTTGTTTTCAATGTTATGAATATCAATATCACCCTTTATTACACATATATTGATGCACCATGTAACAGAAAATGACTAACATTTAATTGGTTTAATTCAAAGTCTTATTAAAATATCCGTTGATTAGGTTTTACGTGGAAATATGATAAATACTTTATAAATAATTTTTCCTCTTTCTCTTTAGACTTTGTGAAATTTGTCGTCGCGAATCGATAACAAAAATAGCTAGCTAGCACACATTATAACATCGACTAAGCATACACGTACATGTACATATCCATTTGTTATTGCATTAACCATAAAGGTGTAGACACATTGGATGAAAGAACCATTTTGGATGAAACAACAATAGGAAACAACCATTTGCATAAGCGTTATGTTTTTCATAAATTCTTTGCTAAATATTAGTCGTTTGTTTGTGTAAAACTGTAAAAGTTTATATAAATTCTTGATACGAACAAATTCAAAACGCAATAATTACAAACAAAAGAACCAAGCAATTGTTCTCTAATTGTTCTAAATCGCTAATGTTACGTAATAATGATAAACGTTACACTTGAAAATGAAGTGACCCATACATCCATTGGAAGGTGTGTCCTTTTATGAAACGCCAAAAATGGTTGTTTCATCCTATGTGTCTACACCTTTACTATGTAACTGCATTTCAAATAAAATATTCAAATATATTTATTCTCATTCATATTCTTTATAAGCACAATAAAAAAAAACACAACGAAAAACGAATTGACTTTTAAGGCCAGTCGTTTTCAAATTTTAAAGTTAAATAACGTGGATTATGTCATGTTTAGCATCTAAACACTTATATGACTTATCTTTAATATACTTATAATCTTTTAAAAAAGCTCATTGACATCTTTAAGGCATAAACAGATGTATCAAATTGATTATTAAACTGCTTTGATCGAGTCATATTCCATAATTAATTGGCTGTACATTACTTAATCTTATTATTGTATTTGAATAAAATTCAGTTATTTGATATACTATTATTCCGTTGGTAAACAATGTCAACTATGTTGTGTAAAAACGTAAGCGTAAACAATATCTAGGAAAAAAAATAATTAGTTGTTCATATCTGGCTAAGAGCAAAATTGGCTTTATGTGTATGTAGAGGCCGGAAGTTAGTTATTTAATCACTAAAGAAAAATTAAACGCAGAGTCATTTAATTTCTTCATTATGATTTCTTTCAAATTTATAAAACACACAATTATTGATTTTAGATATTTTAAAAGCTCATGATTTAACATATTTATTTATTTATTTATTTAGCTGACGGTTTTTCACGTCGGGGATTAGTCCTCTATTTTATCCTTTATTAGTCCTCTATTTTCTTTGTAAAAAACTCGTGTCAAACAAAGCAGCAACTTTTTTTCATGCAAGCTTTTTTAGTCAAAAGTTGTTACACTGCGTTTTGTCACGACAATCTTGCTATAACACAGAGGAAAAATCTAGCGCGAAAAACTGCTAGCGGGGGAAAAAGTGATTTTTTTTAGACGCCAATTATACTTTTATAACTGCTAGCTTTTCAAAAAGTTCTGTGTAACCTTGGCCTCAGTCTGTTATAGTCTAATTATATACGGCCAGTGGTAAGTTGTTTCTGAAATTGCTACGAAAATGCAAAAAAATATAAGAAATCCGACCGAATCTGATTTGAATAGAATTATAATATCTTTCGACGCAATTTTTGTAAAATAATATCTTGCCTCTGGTAAAAACCAAACAAAAAGGAATTACATTTTTAATTATCAATTATCATATTGATTACATACTTATTTGTCCATCACAACTGTTTAATTGTAGCGTGACTTTATTGAAACTTTGGCTATACTTACATTATAGTAGGAGCAAGTTTCGAAGAAAACGATGTAGTTGTAAATTTTTAAAATGAAAAAAAAAAATGTTTGATCTATCAACAAACAAAGAAAAATTGAAATATATCAATGATAAATGTAAAAAAATAGAATTTGACCATTTTGCCCAATGTTAGATGCTAGAAGAACTATAATTTAATAAATCTATATATGAAAGTTTGTGATATTTGCATGAACAAAATGTTTTATCTACATGTACCTGCAATCGAGTTAGAAACAGGACAAGAGACATATTTGTGAGATGCACTAAACGTTGCTATTTATTTTATTTAATTGTGTGGTACTTTTTATTAGCCAATGGCAATATAATACGTAACATAATAGTATAACTTAGTTTAGACTTTAGACGTTTTCTAACGTTTTACATTGCCTAGTGTGCAAAGGAAATTATTTCAACAATGTAGGAGCTGTCCCTGAGAAAGCCCTAGAACCGTACGTGGATTGAAAGAATAGTAAAGGATGTTGCGATTGAATCCTTAGTGTGATCGTTGGTGAATAAATAATTTGCGGCCGTACCACTGAGACATTTATAAACTATGACGAGATTTTTTTTTTCAATACGAGCTGAAACAGGCAATTGAGTTTTAGAAGTGTGTGTGTCATATCAATAGATTTAGGTGTGAGGGTTACTACATGAGCAGCAGCGTTTAATACCAGTTGCAATTTATGCATTTGATATACAGTCAAACCATACAATAACCCATTACTTAACCCTGCATAACCCTAGTTTACTGAATGCCAACGCATAGACTAAGGACATAGCTGTCTGTTCATCTATGCATTTTCGAATCCTCCAGATAGCTGCTATAGGCATATATCAGGATTTACTAAGACAAAGAAAGCGTCAACACGTTTTTGTTTGAATTCTTCCATTTAGACTCTAGTGTGAGGCATAACCAAAACATGCTGGTCCCCTTCATAAAATATTGAGCAAATTAAATTGCAATGAACAATACATCTATCAACCATATAGACGATTTCCATTTGCAACTTCAAGCATATGTTTTGAGATATTTTGAGTGAAAGCAAATTATCAATTGCAGACTAGAAACTATTTCAAACTAACAATAATGTTTTAATACTGAACATGGATACAAAACAACATAATTACATCTCAGTTGAATGAAATTCAAGTAACCTGCTTGGAGTATAGCACCGTCCACACTGCACTCGCTCGCTCGCTTTGCAAAAGCGAGCGAGCGAGTAAATTGATAAGTTTAGTCATTTTGATAGTGACCGTCCACACTGCGCTCGCTCGCTCGCTTTGCAAAAGCGAGCGAGCGAGTGGATTGCTCTTTGACTTTACTTACTCGCTCGCTCGCTGGAATTGAATAAGGTTGCACAAGGGGATATGCTAGTTTTAAATAGCAATATCATATCTTTAATGTTTTTTTTTGGTATTGTCAACCCGAATGAAGGTATCATGCCATGTAATATTAAAAACCAATTCAATAAAAAATATTTTTTACAATATTAAATTTATTTTTTTATTTAACTAAATATTTACAATTATAAATAAACATATTCATTTTACTATAAAGTCGTTCAAAGGATTAAAATGAGCTCTCTCTGTTTATACAAACCTGTGAATATACCTTGCTTTATAATTATATCAATTGATAGAGGCATTTGGTTG
>LQRL01091584.1:0-18791 GCA_001703475.1 Hydroides elegans | reverse complement strand
ATTTTTCCGATGGTTGAGTTTTCTGATATGTCATTTGCTTGGGGGGGGGGGGGTTGGTTCATTTATAGTTATTTCCTTTCTTTACTGCGTTATTTGTATATTAAGGTACATTGTAATTGTATGAATAATAAAAATATAGATTTAACATATATGTCCCTACATGTATATGTTCATATAAAGCTAAATGCTTTGAATTGAGAAAACCTTTTTGGATGTATTTTCATCGGAATGCTTTTCATTAGTAATATAAATGTTTCGATATGTGAGAGGATGATGAAATCTTTATGTTTCATACCAATATGGAAGCTTTACATTTTTATTTTTCATCAAGATCATGTGTTGCTGTTCACAATATAACTTCAATATAAAGTGTTTAGTATATTTTGCAGGCTGTTGCACAACAAAATCCCGGGAACGTACAATAAAGTACTATACTACTGTTTCTTTTGATTTAAAAAATGTGTAATCTTCTTTGTTTTTGCCACCTCTCAATGAAACATCTTTAATGCTCAATATCGAGTTTATAGATGTCTGCAAAGACGGGTATTAGAAGCAAGGAACTTAAGCAAAGTGATTATTGCTTATTGAAGAGCAAACCCAATAATATAATGCAATAATTTCGTAACTGTAATAAGCTATGACATCGCTTATTTTATTTTATTGAGGCTCCAGTTGTTGAGCGAATAATTTTGAATGAAATCCACACCACTTTTCGGAATATTCAGGGCCGTTTGGACTACCATGTTCCAACATGCGCAACTTGCCAACTTAGAATTCAGCTTACCATTTTATTTGCGAATACGTTGGTCCTAACAACGGCCCGAGCTTTATCGCGTTGACTTGAAAAGATATTGACGAACAGGATTTGAATCGATTGTGGTTATATAAACAACATGCAGGATAGTGATAAATTCATATTTTTTAGGGTAGTGATAAATTCACAGTTTTTGTTGTAAAACGTGAACTCATGCGCTAGTGTGATACAATGATATTTCCATCTCGAAAGGGTTTCATGCACATCTTTTTTTTCAACGCCATTTTTGTTGTTGAAGAACGTTATAATGTCATATCCTCTTGTCGAATGGTTAAATATGCTTGCAAAAAAAAAACATTGATTGTATATGATAAATGAACTATGAAATAAGCACAGATTGTCGTCAAACATTTTTAAGTAATGTATATCTATCCAAATAAACATAGTGCCTTCTTGGATAAAGCGGCAAATGCGAAACGAGATTTCATTCAGATATCCTTCGATTCGCGTTAATAAAATAATGGAGAAAACCAACTCGGCTAATTCCAATCTCATAATTTCAACTGTCAGCCCTTGGATCTGTCTAGTTTGACAGGAACATTGGTTATCCAAAAGCGGTATTTCGTAGCTATATTGCTTCCTTGGATGTTGCTTCCTATGATGCAGATGTACATATAAACCGACGTCGTATAAGCGTTACTCTAAACCGTTTCAAGCGTTGCTGCCAAATAACAAGTGTTTGGCAACTCTATTCTTTATCTATATTCATAAATGATTTGCAATGGGATATCACTTTTATATCTTATATAGACGTGAACCGACGTTCTTTCTTTGTTGGTGTCACCCACTCATCAAGACAACGAGCAGCGTCATAGGGACGTACTTATTTAAAAGAGAGTATATCTCACGTCAATTTTAGTTGCAGTTGTAGAACCTTCTTTTGTTTCAGCGTCGCGACGTAGCCAAGTGTATGAATTACGTTTGTTTTACGGCCCGCAACAGGCGCGGATTTAGAGGGGGGCGCACCCGGCGCACGCCCCCCCGTTCGCTCTTATATGTAAGACAAAATAAACAAATTTGCGCCCCCGATTCAGCCTGATAATTTATACTGTTGCGCCCCCACGTTCAATATTTTCTGGATCCGCGCCTGCGCAAAAAATCACATGGGTCAAAATGAGTTGTTTTCTCACAACGTTACGTCCAGAATTGACGTGATACGGACTATCTTTACCGAGTACTGGGCCGTGAACAGAACTACTCGATTTTTCTCTGAAGGGGTTAAGCATAGCTATACTCAAGTCGGACTCAACATTGCAGACAATTCGACAAATATAAATATATAGTAAACCTATATATTATACAATTAATCAATTCAATAAGACACATCACATGAACAAATATATATTTAGGGTAAAAATATTGAACGCACATGTTTTAGGGTATATTCTCGAATAAGGCTCACTGCTTTTATTTCGATTACATTGCGTTTTTCTATTGAAAGCTCTAAGCATTTAAATGTAAATTGTGGCAGAAAAATTGCGTTGAAATGAATATAGACTATAAAAAGCATCGTTTTAATATGGTGATAGCAATGGATCAATAAAAAGCGAATTTCCTAAGGGAGACACGACCATATGGATATACAAATTTTTGCATACCGGTTTTGAATACAAATGCATGTATAACGCACTTGTATTTTACTGGGTTCAATCGGTTAAGTTACACATAGAGCTATAGAGTTTATCTTACATGTATTCACCGCTCTTGACCTCGAACAATATCACTGTCAACTATATTAGTTGACGATTTTCAAACGGATTTTAATGTTTTTCGCAAATCAGGATAGAACAGTTTGGAAACGTTGATACACAGCAGCAAAAAAAAAACAACATACTATTCAAGTATTTTGTGTCCTTATACACATAACTTATTCATGTAACGACTGCATTACAAATACAGCAAAACAACTATGGCTGCATCCTCAAACTCTATCTTAACTGAGGCGGAACTGACGCAACTCGTGAGTGACGTCAGTAACTATGACTACATCCGGTTGAGTTGGAGCGACATCCAAGGCGCCGCCAGGGGCGTCACGGTGC
This sequence comes from Hydroides elegans, assembly GCA_001703475.1. Classification (NCBI taxonomy): domain Eukaryota; kingdom Metazoa; phylum Annelida; class Polychaeta; order Sabellida; family Serpulidae; genus Hydroides; species Hydroides elegans. Next base: position 15,938 of record LQRL01091584.1, on the reverse strand, counting down.
CGGCTGAGCGCGCCAAGAGTTTCATTCGTTCTGGGTTTTCAGCGCCCGTGTGTAAGTGGTTTCGAAATCCATATACTGGATATTGTAACATTTTTTTTAATGGAGATTAAGTTAAAATTTATAAGGGAACATTTGGTATTTTATTTGTCAATGCAAATATTTATGAATATAAATATGGTACTTCACATATGCATCAAATATTCAATAAATAAAGCAACGCTGTAAGAGGCCGTGATTTTGGTGGATTTTATAATTTCTATGTTTGATTACATATTATCATAATAGACCATCGTTAAGCATTCCATTGCCAAATAATGTGCAAATTCATTAATAAACTCATCTTATAGGCTCAGCACTTTTGGGTCCCAGTGGGGCATGTGAAAAGGATTTATTTCTGAAAATTGGCGAAGAGTTCAACAAATTGGACAACTGCACCTTCATCCCCTGCCGCCCCGCTCTCTACCCGTTGCCATGGGTACACAAGACACATCGCACCGCCGAACTACTTTGCGAAGCGCGCTCAGCAGACGCCAGCGAATTGTCCTCGTTGCCAAGGAGCGTTGCTAGGAAACAGCTTGAGAAATTGAAGGCAATTGGGTTTGGCTTGTTGTCAGCCTTCGAGAGCGAGTTTTATTTGTTGAATGGCAAGACAATGGAACCGTTGCTAGGGGCGATGGAGGTTAATTATTTCTCGCATAATCTCATGGATGACCACGTCGAATGGATGTACGGGTGAGTTCTTCAACGTAGTTAAACTATGACTACTTATGTATTGAATATATATGTTCATATAAGCAATGCGAATCATATTATGTTAATATATGAAGTATTATATTTAGGTTCCTATTTTTGTAATAATTAATCCATATATAATTTTGTCTTTTGGGTGCAGTTTAGAGAAGAATCTTCATGAAGCTGGCATACGAGTGCGCGCTATGCATCCGGAATTCTTTAGCAGTCAGTTCGAACTGAATTTTATGCCTGAAAAGGGTCTGGCTACCTTTGACAACATGTATATTTACAAGCAGGCCACGCGACGCATTTTGAAGCTAAACGATTACGCCGTCACATTCATGTCTAAGCCACAAAAGGAAACCTTGGGGAACGGGCTACATTTCAATTTTAGCCTATGGGATGATACCGGAAAGAATGCCTTTTACGACGCGGAAGCTACGAATAAATTATCCGAAACGGCGATGCACTTTCTAGGTGGCATCCTGAAACATCTACCCGGTATGACCGCTATTTGTTGTCCCACAGTTAACTGCTACCGGCGCCTACACGGACCCGCCATCCCGTCTTACCCGAACTGGGGAATCGATTACCGTTTTGTCGCTATTCGCGCTACAAACGAAAACGAAAAAGTCACGCGATTCGAACATCGCCTTCCAAGTGGTGCCTCCAACCCGTACTTGGTGGCAGCGGTTGTCCTTGCTGCAGGCATCGACGGTTTGGTAAATAAAATCACTCCGCCGCCCCCAGGTCTTCAAACAGATGGCGAGCAACTGCCGAAATCACTGGAAGACGCGATTAAAAAGTTGAAAGAGGATGAAGTTTTGTGCAATGCGCTTGGTGTGGAATTCATCAAGTGGTTTAGCTTCTTGAAGACGGAATATGAACTCAAATCGATGAAGAATCATGATATGAAGAAGTTCATTCCAGAGGAGGTTGCGAAAGAGCGAATGCTTTATTTGCAGATGTAAAATGGGTTACCATCTGTCACGGAAACTGTATAGACTACTGCTTTAAGAATTCTTTTACGAATGAAGAAAATGGTTTTGAGATTCATGCCTTAAGTTTCCTTTACTGCTATTGACAGTAGAAGTCTATAGTGTGTTTTTTTTTCTAAATAGTCAAGGTTTTAGTATACAATGGACAGCACACTATAGATAGTTCAAATAGATTCTATATAGATTACATGTATGTAGAGCCTAGGTCCACATTTATAGAATGGCAACATTTGGTTAGCAAAATACACTTGATAGAACCCTTAGAAAGTCTATGTTATATATCCAGCTCATTTATAATCATCGGCGAGACAGCGCATTTATTGAAATTGTCATCACATATTGACATCGACACCAAATAAGAGTCAGGCACATTCATCTAAACGAGAAATGCACACTTTCAAGAACCTATCTAACGTTCTAACTAAGCTGGATACATAAGGGCACATTGTGGGATCTTTCATGAACTTATTTTCATTTCTCATTATCAATACTATTGATTCAAGATCTTTTTGAATTATGAACCTTTTATGAAGACAACTCACTTCCTTATATCTATTTCTTATAAAAATGTACAAAAATCCTAACATATTCATGCATATTCATGCTATTTCAACTCTCATAATAGGTAACACTTTGAATTCAATTCAGTTTGCCTAAAATTATATGCATATTCGCATTTTATGAGGTATTAATTATTTTAATAATATTTCATGCAAATACACACACTCTGTCTATTTCAATATATTGTTTCGCCTTTAGATCGTTCAAGCCCTTTATTTTACGGTGATTATAACCATTAAGGGGTCACACTCGTTTCATTTCCTCTCATGTCACATTACCCTCAAATGCGCTCAATTGCATTTGTCGTGTTTTTGCGTGAAAATGAGACGTAACACTAATTTCCTCAAAGAAATCCTGATCTATTTGTCAACAGGGCGGTCGCAGTAATTAGGATGAAATCGCAAGTGACACTCGAGACTGTAAAGATGATGGGGTCGGCGCTAGGACTGGATCGTGTGAAAGCAGCACATATTTCATGTTGAATTTCGGCATAGAATTCTAGCGGACTATTTTTCAACGCAATGTGGTATTTTATGAAGGACTACGCCATAGGATTCTAGCATATATTTATTAAAATATTTTTGTAGATTTTGAACGTTTTGAGTGAAATCTGAGACCGAGAAATACGAAGATAATTATTCTGTCAAACATCTAAGTTTTTATGTAGGATCCAACTCGGCAAGACGTCCTTTTTGGTCGTGGACGTACGTAGGCACAACGCGGTTGCAACGTGGAGTCTAAGTCGGACCTAGTATATTCATCTCACGGCGGGATTTAAAATGACGTCCGGAAAACTTTCACATGGGCTCAAAGAAAATCGTCCTCTACACATCGCTTCCGAAAACGACGTAGCACAAACAACCCTTGCCGAATGGGATAGCGAGCCTCTTCACCTGAATTTCTCTGATGCTAATAAAAGTAAGACACATACCATTCTACCAATAAGGCGTAGGGCGATCAGGCTCGGTCCAGAAAATATCGAGCATGGCGCCGCCAAAATGTAATAGCCGAACGGGCAGGAGGCACCAATGTATATGTACACATCGTTGTATGGTCGTTTTATACCATATATGTGTTAGAGGGAACAAAGGAGGGGGTGCCACCTCTAAATCCGAACCGGTCTCCGTATTTTGGCTATCACTTTTTCACGGATTTATATGATAATACGCGGTCGCATCATCATTTTACCATATTCAATAATATTTTTGTCACCTAGAACCGTCATATTATGCCACTACTCTTAGTTTTGTTATTATCATATTTTCTCGAAATGACGGCGCGCACCATAATAATAGGAAGAGACACTTAAAAACCAGTATCCATCCTGCCAATTCAATGCGGCGATGCTCAGTTAGTTCACTCATAATCACTGCAGCTTATTTTTTCCCTTTAAAGTGTGGCATAATTACCTTTATCTGATATAATTGGGACAAGAAGAAAATTGTTTTGAAGTTGAGTGAAATAAGGTCTTCGAAAACATCTTGTTTTTCGGGACCTGGACACCCGTGTGTTTAATGAGTGTCCCTTTAAAATCTCCAGAAAATTTCGACAAAACCAATGCACGCCTACATAATGACGATTAGATCAAAGGGGATATTGTCCAAAAATGCCTCTGCGTCGTTGCTACTTAGTTTTTTTTTACCAAAGTCCTTTTTGTTTCTACAAATTACAGTTAAGATGCTTACGATGTCATAAACAGAAAACAAATGAGATACAAAACCACCTGACCATTATGGCCAACGTTATAAACACGATGTTTACTTGGTTGCGCCATAGAATCTAGTAGAATCTCATTGTAGCTGACCGGAGATATGACCTTACGAATATGACTACGAATGCGTTGCTAAGCGCATTGGCTAAATACCGCACGTTCGTCGCTATAGTGCTGAAGGGCTCTCAAAGAGGAATATAATGAATAATTGTATATTAGATTTTATGCCGAATATTTAGACGTCTATTGATGTGGATCAAATTTAGTAAGATTGTTATTTAGAAAACATCGCTCAATTCATAGCAATGTAAGCAGGCGCGGATTTAGAGGGGGCGCACGCGGCGCACGCCCCCCTGTTCGCCCTTATATGTAAGACCAAAAAATAAATTTGCGCCCCCCCCCCTCTTAGGGTTCAGTCTGATAATTTATACTGTTTGCGCCCCCCGGTTTAACATTTTCTGGATCCGCGCCTGGTAAGGGTGTAAAATGAATGGGAAGGTCTAAGATATCACTGCTTTAAAAATAGTTTCTTAAATGTATACTCTCCGAACTAACGATAAAACAAATCATTCACAAGTAATTTAGAACAACTCAATTTAGTTGTTGAACCTAAAAACATGCCAGCGTAAATCGCAATGTGCCTTCCCGACTTTAGAATTCGGTTTCATATAAATGTTTTCTAGATGTCCATCAATGTTACGAAAGGTTCGTACAAAAAAATCGAAAAGCAACATTTTAAAAATGTCTTGAAACCCTTCAAAAACCATGGCTACCCTTCATATCAATAAAAAGAAACGTAATTTTGACATTGCTTTTATAGCGACTTTGCACTACATTTCCCTATACCACAGAGGCATAGATCATGAAAAGCAATTATAGTCTGGCTTATGAGAGCCTTATGCAATAAACGGGAATTGGGGGATTAGGAAAGTGTGATTGTAATGGTTCATCAATGTCAGACGCTAACACACCCTTCGCTATGAGTGTTGATGCGGAAGGTTAAGGTCAAAGCCAGATATATAATCATCACATGATTTCCCAAGACGTAGATGCCTGCTATAATTCTGCTATGGGAGATGCTTATTTATGTTTCCCATAAATAAGAATCATTCATGCCGGTTATCAGTGTATTTGATGATGATGTCTTGTGTTGCCTTTAAATATTAAGCAATTTTATTTGATGAAGACAGGATTTCCTGTTTTGTATGTTAGGGTGGTAATTATATAACAATAATGTATCGTTATAATGCATATAGTCGATTTGTGCAAATTTTCATATTTTATGCTAGCTGGTAATGGAGCTATGAGCAGTTGAGGTGCGTTGGAAATGGCCAAGTGTAAAACACGGACACGACTCCGGGCACGACTACGGTTTGGGCGCTCCGGACTCATGGGCTGGGCTCAAACTTTAAGAAAACGTTCACTATCTGGGCACAACATTCAAAACATTTATCGTCTGGAGTCTGACCCGAATCGAGTTGTCACACCACACCGATAACGCACACACCGATTACCACACACAGCTTGGTTTCGTGGTTACAATGATGTCTTGTTTTGCGGTCACAGAAAATACACGTTGACGCAGTGAATACTCGTCAACAGAACACTTAGTTCATACTGATCAATATAGTTGTATTTCAATATGTTTTAAACCACAAAATGATAATGTACATGGTGTCCTTCGTCCATTTCCTTACACTTAAATATGTCTTATAAAAACTACCCGGTATCCATATTTTGCTTAATTCAATTACCATCAAGCTAGAAATAAGACATAGTTTAATATAACTGTAGAAACATGGCGTTTGTATGTTCTACACTCACCAGCTTATACAATTAAGTATGGATTTTAAGCAAGAAACTATAGTTAAATAGATAAGTTACAACGAGAAATCTGAAAGTCATATCGGTTTAGTATTTTATATACAATGTAAACCCTGCTCATAAGACAGCCTTCAAACGTCGATATAATTCAAAACAATTTCTTGAAAATAGGACTTTACTCGGAGAGCAGGGTGATTAGAACGTCCTGATTATGAAATTTGCGTCGCGACGCGGGAAACGCGAATATACATAACTTAAACTATTGAACTGGTAAACCAAATTGTTTTCTCAAAAACATTTGCAGTCATATAATGCCTTATACATGTACTTAGTTAAGTACAAACTGAATACAAACTCAAATGATCCATGGTATTAAAGCTACAAAATAGTGTTGCTTTTGCCACCCATAAACCATCCTTTTGATAAAAGTCAGTCTGAAACTCCAACACCGCAAATGTGAAAACCGCAATATTTCCCATCTAAAACATGGTGCGTATGCAAACCTCTGATTCAAAGTTTATTCGGTTGGATCTTAGAAAACATGGCAAGATACAAACAAATGAAAATACTGGTTTTCTAACTTCAATTCCCTGCCCGGGTATGTGAGTCCATGGGTAAAGTCGGACCAGTGTTATGCACAGCCCCGTTGGAAATGATGTGGTAAAATTGTTAAATGGCCCATAAGATGCATGAGCATTAACAGATAAAACATCCAGCATGAGACAGGAACGCTAATTTTGCTAACTAATACAATAAGACTGTGGGTTGTCTCTGCCTTTTGCATGCTTGTACTACAGTTAAATTCCACGGATTCTGTGGGCGCATTGATGATAATTCATTGACCGTATCAATGATGTTTGTTTACAATTCATTTGTATTCCTGATCCATTATTTTTGATAATGGACAAACTAAGTCGACTAAGTACTTGGTTAACTCCATTAATGAAAGAAATGAACATGTGACTGGGTTGCGCCTCGAAACTGTACAATATCTTAATTAATGACCTCACAATATCATAATTAAATACCCTAATTAACTGACCTCATAGTTTTATCATATACATAATGTTTTTCACCTATTTTCAAACTCTTCGCTCGGATATTTTTAACATATTTCATAAACAGCATTTTGTTTTTATCAATTTTCCTACGTCATGATGCAAGCGTCGTTTTCCTTTGGAACGTAACAAATTCCGTATAATTTAGAATTCCTTTAGCTTTAACTTAATATTGAGCCTTGTTGTATCTTTTTTTTTGTATCAGCCTTTTTTATACAACATGCATTGTTTTGTTTGAAAACAGTTTTGGTGTAGTTGTACGCTCTCCTGTTTATTGGCTTGTACGCTCTACGTGATTTTTTTTTACAATAAGCTAGATAATATAGTAATAAGTCGAATATTACATATGGTGATATATGTGTGAACGTGTTCCCAGATAAATCTAAATTAACATAATTTAACCTTAAATTTGATTAAGCAATCCCTCAAAATGTTTAACTACAACATGCTAATATACAGTTTTTCATATTTATATAGGCTAAATGTCTCCAGTCCTTCTCTGCCTTGTTCAAATAAGAAGCTGCCAGTGTGGTTTTTGTATAAGACGACAAGAACGACGAAACAATATGGTTGATCTCGCGTAGGCGTAATACGAACTGACGTGATATCAGTGGGACGCAAATATCAGATGAAAGACAAATGCGAAAATAGTAAAGGTTGAAGATCTAATAAAAGGGAATAAAAACTATGTGAAAAACTCAACTAGGGTTTGATGAGGATGATTTAGGAATCAGTTGTAAATGATGACTGTTGCACAAACATGATTGTAAATGAAGTATGGTACCATTAGTGTGAATGTTGCATTGACACCGGGGGATACATGCTCATACAATGTATGATAGAATTAATAAATGGACTACACATGCAAATCAAAATAAATCTTTTATTTTCATTGTGAAAACCAGGGACTCTCCGATATTTTGTGATTTTTGCCGATTTTAAAACGATTGCGACAAAGACAAATGTCTATAATTTCAGGCAAACGCGTCAATTTTATCTAGAATACGCCACCATACATGACATAGCAAGTTTGAAATCCAGAGTCGCTGGAGTGAGGCCACTCTGAGAACAACAACAGAACCATTAAACGAATTGCAGAATGAAATAAGGATTTAAAGGTTAACTCAAATATTGAGTATATGAAGTAAAATTCAGTCTTTCAACACATTACAATACTCAACGGCGGAAAAGGTTCACAAAACGAGTAGTCACAAGGAATCCTTCAAATGTATTATTCGCATTACCAAATGGGACATTCGACTGTATTTTTTATTGCCCCGTAATAAACCCTGCAATGCAAGGTTTGACATTCAACGTTAACTATCGAAGAGCCTTATTGTGCCAATAAACACTGATTTTCTTAATTTATATGTATTTTATAGTTTCCAGACTTTGTTTGAAGGTTTCAATAGCCGTGGAAGATGATTTTTAGAAAATCTACTCAAAGTGGGAAAATAAATTATTAGTTTCATGCGATTTCCGCCATAGCCAATGGCCATAGCCGATGTTTTGCTAATTCAGTTACATATATTTCCGAGAAATATAACAATTTCCTTGAAAATGTTTATTTATAGCTTTCTTCCATTGACTCTTAGCATATAACAAGACGCTCGAACTATTTAAGCTCAAGTTGATAATAATTATAATATTGATGTTTCATTATTTAATATCCTATATATGATACTTCACAACCCCAGCAGGCTTCAACTGATCCACCCTTAGGTCAGGAACCTAATTAATTTTGTTCATTTATTTAACATATAAAAGATAAACAGTATAAAAATAGTTCATAATAGTATATATAACATAGGACATTGATATTAAAGCCTTTAAAGTTCTACGAATGACGTCACTACTTTGATGGTGAAGCCATTGACCAATTAAATGAGACGATGCTCTTTCTCAACTTGGAAGTATCCAACTAAATGAGATTGACTTACATTTCTTAGACTTGAATAGTGTTTACGTCGTCGAGTCATAAGTTCACGTGAGTTCGGTAATCCCGAAGAAAAAGAGCCATCGTCTTGTATTTTGTCATGCTCAAATCCGGAAAAATAACTATTTAATAAATATCAATCAATCGAAAAAAATAGCTTCAAATATGTATTTTTACAAGTGTTCTAACATACCGTAAAATGTAAATTTCGATTACTTGCGAAAACGTCCATAGAATGGTGAAGGGCCAAAATGCATTCCAGAAACAATGTGTTAAACATCGAGAGGACGTTATAATTTAGGCAAATGGGAAAGTCAATCTTGAAATCATGTCGGTGCAACAATCTGTCTAACTCCTCGACGCAACTTGCGCCTAGAAAATTTTACTTCGTGTCCAATTTAGAACGTCCTTACGACGTCACGTCCGAAGGTGACGACGGAGGACCCTTGCCGAGTTAGACAATACGTGTTTCAAAACGTGACATTCATTCGTGTTTATTGGAAACACGTACATAATTTGAAGGACATTTTTATTTGATGCGTGAGCTCAAAATCCGTTTTATCCATGCAGTCTTAGATACTTCTGACCTTGTTGGCCCCAACACCCCCTCCCTCCTATTATCCAAGATAAAGTTTATAATACAAGATGGTTATCAACTCCCTTGTACTAACTAATTGGCTTGTTTTTGTCACTGCCGATAGAGCTAATCAACTTTCAAAGAACTTTCCGTTATTCAAAGTTAACAAAAAAAAAAACCTCCTGCGCGGGGAAAAAATGAAGATGAGTAGTAACTAACTAAATACCGTTGTTAGAAACGCGCTAGAAATTTGCACAGAAATGAGGATTGGTTTGACTAATATATGCATGTAAATTTTACATTCAATGATTATCGAACATTTCTAATAGAAATGCAATAACAACCAAAAGTGACCATATCGCCTCTGCAACGTGTGGAAAAAAGGTACTAGCGGTGAAAAAAAAAATCGTTCAAAAATAAAGGATATGTTTTTTTTGGCCTTTAAAGAAATAAATAATTACTTCGTCATCATATCTAACCATAAGTAGGATACACGCCAATTAGATATTCAGACAAGAACCAATATATCATTTTTTTTTATTAAAGACATGATAAAAAAGGGTTGTCAGATTAACATCTTACAACCTTTTACTGTCATGTCTTTGCTTTGTCAGCTCTTACAGAATCGATTTGAGTTACATGCAATTCAGACAAAACCAATAGCTATTGTTAGTTTACCGCTCGTGTTTACTTCTCACCTTAATAAGAAATTAAATAATGACGGAGCAATGTTGACATTCCTTCTTTAGTCAGAGAATAGTGATTTATGGATGGATCTCAGAGCACTGAATATACACCGAAAAGAAAGGCTTATTCCAGTGTTTAACGGGCGCCTTAATATAAAACACAACACTCCGTATTTGTAAACCAAAAACCCATTGCACAATTTCTGCATTAAAATTATTTTTTATTAGAAAATACAGGAATAAAGACATACAGGAGAATGTGCTCCCGATCAGAAATATTCTTTAAGTGACAATTCCGATATTTCGCCAACAGATTCCCGAATTTTACCCTAAAACTTAGTAACTTTATTATATGAACATAAATTTGATGGATTAGAATACCAAATATTCGCTATTGAAATGTATATATAACCTTGTCAAATAAAATCGACAAACCCCTTGTTCTGGATCCTTAACACAGGAGTACCCAGCGATTTATTCTGTAAAATATCTATTCTTTTCAAATATCTATCTTGCTGGCATTTTCACAGAACAGAATAAATAAAATATTGTATTTCACATATTTCGTATTTTCCTGGCATTTTATACGAATAAAACCCACGTTATGACTTTGTCTTTAATATCATATAACGTTGTTGGTTTATTTAAAAAATCGAGTTTAAGCATAGCAAAGTAACTGTGATGCACTTGTACGTTTAAATTTACATAACAAAGTCCAAAAAGATACGTTTTCAAACTATGCGCAAAATCAACATTTCTGTATATCAATGTTTTATTCTGCTGGCAAATCTGTGCAAAGTTGCTGGCACGATATTTTTTGTGTTCCTTGCTGGCAAATTTAGAATAAAACCATTCGATAAATACAAATAATTATCAGGTTTAAAGTAGTCTAGAACTAGTTTCAGGCCAAATGCAGTAAAATGAGACACTATTTAAAAAATGGCCCGTCGGGTACTCCTGTTAACAAACATAGACATAAGTATTTCTTACGGTGTACATGGAACAGTGAGCATAAATTTGTCAGATTATCTTTTACCCAAATGTATTATCTATAGTTTTCTATTGTTATAAAAACACAAAAGTAAAATGAATTCAATATTGAGTTCAACGGGATCTTATTTTTGCACTTAGACAATACCTCGCCACCAAACATGATTTGTATAGATGACCTAAATTCCAGAAAATGTAATTTTACTTTCTAACGTCCACTTTCAATCAAACTTAAGATCTTTAACTAGAGTAGATTAAGTAGATAAACATATGTGCCTCTATATCAAATAAATATTTCGAAAGTAAATTCTTAATTAAATGAGGATAATTACATGTAGTAAACATAAAAAGTTAAAAATCATTATGTTTCAATAACTAAATGGATATTAAACTTTCATTTACATCTTTGCAAAGAAATTAGCTTTGATTTTTCATCAATCACCATAAGTGACTGATTAGATGTCTGTGAAGAATATTATGTCAGTGAAATTGAATAAATAGATAAAGAATAAATAGATGAATGAATAAATAAATAACAACAAAAGTGCAACATGGCTCCTCCCTCGTTGGGTCCCGAGCCCAACCGGGCGTTTAACATGCTTTATGACGCGGTTTGCGCGGGTGATTATGAACAGGTATGAACAATCTGGGATGCATATGTGTTAACTATTCGCAACAGTTGGTTTGTTAGGAAATACATGTAAAAGCAAGAAAAAGCTGCCAATGTGGCCAGGCTCTTACATAAATATTTTTAGAAAATGAATGGTGTTTTGGATGTAGAATTTTACTTAAAGTGCTCTTCTGCAGGAGAAAAAAAAATGCCATTTCAGCGAATGGTAGAATCAATTTAGTAGCTTCGAGCTCAAGTAATAATGCGGCGTTTTTATATGAGAGACCATATATTGCCAAGGAAACATATCTATATATGTGTGAAAGTGCATGACATTTATTTTTTGTAACTAAATCTAATTCCAATATAAATCTAAAAGGCAAATGACTTCATTACTTCTAATTTCCATTTGAACAAAAACATAATCTCCCTTCTAGTTTAACATCACTCATTTCTAAATCATCAGGAAATATTCGTAAAGTGTAGTTTTAAATGTTATAAAATCACTCACAGTTTTATTAGTTACTCATTTAACAAGCGAAAAGGTGTTTTAGGTGACTCTGTGTTCGTGACACCGTGTAATAATTAGGTTTAATTGTAGCTAGATGAAATAAAACCTTCACTTTAATTACTTCAAAGGCTTTAATTTTGATTAAAACATGAGGTATTACTAGCGATGCGCAAAAACAATAAAGCAAAATAGTTCGCTTGATTTTAGCATACATGGAAAATTAAATTAGGTCGTTATTTAATTTTTGAAAACAAAGTTGTGAGGTGAAAAATGTAATTGTTATTAGTATTTTTGGGACACAATATCATTTTTATTAATTTGATAAATGTGAATAAAAAATGTGAACCAATAAAAGCGATGTTCAACAGTTGAACTGGGATGCAAAAAACAACTATCTATTCATGGTATTAACATATTTCGTTCTTTGTTCTACTCAGTGGCGTACGTCTTTTAATTGTATCTTTTTAGCAATATTTACAAAACAGGAAACAAACTCGCCAATCGAAATAGGAGCTATAGACAACGTATTGACCTGAGAACGTCTTTGAACCTTATTATTTCCTTTATTTTCTTGCATTTTTTTTCCATTTTTCTGCAGCATATACAACTTCTAAAAAGCGGACTCTTTGCCAATTTTCATACTAATCATTATATTTTAAGCATATGAAAAATAATAAAAATGATTTTTCAGGATTTTTTCTTGATTTCGATGCATATATTACCCTAGCTGTTCTCTTCTTTTCCTTTGACCTATGTTTGAGTTTCGGCCCAATGTTTGACACTTTTCCCGAAAGAAATTGACCATTTCTGTCAGGTTTTCTCAAAATTAATTGGCTTAAGAGGAATGCCGACTTGGGTTCCAGGGTCGTCTTTGCGCACCCCAGAATTAAATTCTCAAAATTTGCAGCAAACGAACTGTGTTCTAACCGGAAAATGGAACTTTAGCACAATGTTTCGTTTCGAATATGATTCATTTCATGACGTTTTAGATTCGTGGTGTTTGATGGATTTGCACTCTACTTATATTTTTCGATACGTTCTATATTTCGGTTGGTCTAGACCTCGGTGATTCTGCGCAAAGGCCTCAACGAACACCTGGAAGTGAGACACGGCTACTACAAAGAGACCCCGCTTCTGACGGCCACGTGGAACAAGAAACCGCGTATTGTCGAGCTACTTCTACAGAACAAGGTCTGTATTTATATCAAGAACTCAAAAACACATATCCCTTGCCCCAAACTCCCCAATAACGTGGCCACAGGTTTTTTTTTAAAAAAATCGAGTCCCCGCCCCCATCCTGCCTAAGAAACGTATGAAAAGAGGTTACGCATTGTCGAGTTACTGCTACAGAACAAGGTGTGTATGAAAAATATAACAATCCAACTCTCCGAACCCTACAGCTCCCGATGTCCGAGTTTAGAGGGCGTGACAGCTCAGACGCGATATATACAACAGGCACAATCTGTTTCAGTTTCTAATGACCGCGCCCTCTCTCTTCCAGCTCAAGGTAGACTACCGGAAGAAATGTGGAAATAGCCAGGCAGCAGCACAATGTTGACCGTAAACTAAATAAAACTGTTCATGTCCCTCGTCCTATCAAGTTCCATTTACAATATATACCGAATATTACAGCTACTCATGCACGATTGAAGAGAATCCTGGTTGTCTTCCGTCAGTCCAGGGCCTCCATTCGGCCTATCAAAACTATAAAAATTGTCCGGGTTTTAGATGCGCTGCCCGCTCGGTCGCCCTTGCTTTGGCTCTTATATATTGTACAAACCATCAACTGTTGACATCCTGTTATTCTCAATGTATACATTGTATACAATACTTTCAAAATGTCTTGCCCATGATTTCTCTTCCAGCTATAGATACTTAAAGAAATGAAGAAATGGAACGTTGACATCGCAAGGTAAGTCTAGAACTAAAAATAACACTTCCAGTCTATCAGTCACAGTCTACCTCAGTTGATAAGAACACTGTACGTTGAACTAGGATTCTACTATGATGAACAAAGGGTAAGACTATGCAAGGTCAGTTTTACAACTCTAACCAACCCTCGCCATCCTGTCTCTCCCTTCCCAAGACACCCTACAGATAACGAACACCAACTATGTAAACGTTATATGGAGGGTTAGATAGTTAACAAACTTAACAGTGTTACAATATCGATATTTAATTGTCAATATTTTAACACGACTTTGGTCCAGCGTTGTTCCGACGGGCATTCCCAGAAACAATGGTAGTCATACTTCCATTTGACGTCATAAAATGGGTTTCGGATAAGTTTGTTGGTTTCTTATGATTTATGATAATGAGCTTGCGCAACATTGTCGTGACGTCAGCAGGCTCGCGCCGTCATTCACTGATGCATATTGGCAACTTTGGTCGCTGTTACGGGTTCAGGTTATAGTATAATACCAAAAAAAAAGAACAAAAAAAAAAACATCAGGATTTAATGTTGAAGCCTAGATACAGCATTTTTTACCACGCATTAGTGATCGATGTACATATCTGGCTAAGTGGATTTTAATTGTTTAGGGACAAGTATTACCTAATGCGTTCTTAATTATTTTGCGTGAGAAGCGTAAAGCGCGGATATGTTAAGAATGCATCAACGCAAGGCACATCATATAAGGGCAGGTGGTTGAACATAAATTGACCATGAATGATGAATGTTAAATAAATGCTTCCATTAAAATTCCATAGACCTTGAGTAGCTTTGGAAAAATATTTTTGTGTTTTTATATTAATTCAATCAACTTGGAGCTTTGCATGATTTAAAAGTTACGGGTAAGAACATATGTTTTCGTGTAGAGCATCCATTAGGGCTACTTTAAGTCGTAAAAGGGCATCGGTGCCTATCCATGCCAAGACGGATGACATGTAAGTCTTATGCCGCTTGGTCGGCTGTATTGTGGCAACGTCGTAGAAAAGAAGCGAGACGTTTAAGAATGTGTTTTGTGACATGCAATTGTTATTCAGAAAGCGCTATATATCAAAAATGAATTAAGTGTGCGATTTGCGTTATTGAAACAAGAAAAATGGACGGCCGAACATATCTCAAGTCTCGAAGTAACTGCATTTCTTACGTTCATTATATCGTTAAATAACGTTAAAGTAACGTCAATGTTGTAATCAAGCAATGTCTTATCAAGGATTGTTTAAGTGCAGCGGAATCTTAAGGGATAGACGGTGGGATTAAACCAAATCCGCGACATAGCACAAAGGCTTTATTGTACTGATGCTTTTATCCGTCAAGCAAAACCTGGCATGATGTCTAGTTGACAACCACGTTAATATAACATCTTGTTGTCAACAAGGAAAAGAGCCATCATTCCAGACATAGTGAAATGACGGGCCAACTCAATCAGGCTTTGTTCTCTTAGAATGACCATGTTTTATATCCAACCTATGAGTTAATGGGTTGTTTCTATGCTGGTTAATTAGCTATAGAAACAGGACCTGTAATTTAGCCGGGAGGAAATCTAATAAAATAATAAACAAATATATGAATCAAATATTTGATTAGTGGTTTTGCTCTATTTTCTACCTATTTCCTACAACTCAACAAATAGCTTAATCATTCTTTACCTTGGAGCTTTTTCTGTTCTCATGTAAACGACTACAAAAATCCCATTTTCATGATATTCTACTAAGAAATCCTCCCAAGTATCGTGCTTTATCCCTCGGATGAAGAATCCTTTTCGCTTCGTTTTGATTTCTATCAGATAATCAAAAGAC